>NW_025554636.1:25000-30000 GCF_020424385.1 Procambarus clarkii
ACAACAGTTATGAGACAATATCATCAATATCTGTACGCTTTTCCTGAGCTCTTAGGCACTGAAATGGGTTCGAACCTCCCTCCGGGGCTTTTAAGAGGGTAATCTTGTAGTAATTGTATTGTAAACTTGGAGGCAAGTGACAGAGGTTACTGGAACACTTGGGCAATTCTGGGTTCGCATCCCTGAAGGGACAGAAATGGTTGGGCATATTTCCTGTCACCTAATGCACCTGTTCACCCAGGAGTAAAATTGGTGCCCCAGGAGTTAATGAGCTTGTTGAGGGGTTGCATCTTTACCTGGATATATAAGCTTAACGTGTATATATACCCTGTCTGCCTGTCCCACGAGTTATTATTGTGACTTTAATCGCCTCCTTGAGGTTGTTTGCTTCACCTCTAACTACCTGAGATGTGGCAAACGATCCCTAACGATGCAGGTGTCTTCTAATTGGCTTAGCTCTTGATCTCAAGCGCTCTCAGGAGTCTAAGAGCTAAGAGACGGGTCTCTAAGTCATCAGAAAGTATGAAAGATGTTTTCCAGTATGACCAAAACAAACATTAACTCACTAGCTACTGTTCCTGTAAGTTTCAACACTGTTCTCACACTGAGAGGCATTGACAACGACGTACAAGATATCTAACACCACAATTCTTAACGTGTAGCCGTGGCAATTCACCAGGAGTTAGAGATACCACCTCTCCTAATTACCTATCCCGTGGGTAAGGTTAGGCGAAGCTGTCATTATAAGCTCTATCCCGCTTTATTCTTGGTAGGAAGTGTTTGGGGCAGTGGAGGAGGATCGAACCTGTGTACGATCCCTCATCCACTGGAGTACCTTCTCACATCTGCATTCTTATTCAATCAACACGTTAGTAGCATATGGAGAACTGTGTCGAAGACTTTCTGGCAGCTCTAAATGTGCAGTCTACCCTCCTCTCTTGCCCAACTGTTGTCGTCTGGTCGTAGAATTGGATTAAACTTGTGAGGTAAAACTGACCGTCCCTGAACCCATGTTGGTGGTGTTAAACGGCTCCTTCTCTCCTGATGTGCTGTTTTCTAGTGATCTCTATACAACCCGTACTCTTAACAATAACCTCACTTTGGGCTCATATGCGCGCGCTATGGCCAAAAGTTGACGTAATTTGAAATGAAATCGGCTCAAAAAAGTGACGGACTGTCCCGTTTTCTGTTGGAGTCGTCCGGCCTACTCGGAAAGGTTAGGAGAGGAAACTTTCCATTAACATTTTTCATACCATTTTTAAACTTTATGAGAATTTCCTGCCCACCTAACGTACCAGAGAACCCTTAACATACTGTTGTTGAAAAATAAAATCCCAAATTTATTTTCATTTTTTTTCATTTTTAAATTACGTCCACTTTCGGCCATACGGATAAACGGCCAAAAGCGACGTTATGTTTTAAGAGGACAGGTTGGAAGACCTTGCAGGGTATATATAAGTTAGGTCCACTGGTCTGTAGTTCAGGGTCTTCTGTCCTACTCTTCTTTGGAACTTGAATTACTTTAACCGTCTTCCAACTTTCTGGCAGGTCTCCTGATTCCATTGACCTGTTATTCACCGTAGAAAGTGGCAAGCACAGTGCCTCTGCTATATCTTTTAGTACCCATTGTCAGGGTGTGAGAGAGACTTGGTCCGTCAGGTTCCAATAGATCATATCTTAACTCATCTCTCGTAATATCAAAGTTCGCGAGTGGCAGTTTAACACATCTCATAGTTCCGGCACTACGCCTTGCTCTATTGTGAAGACCTCCTGGAATCTCTTGTTGATCTCAACACACACACACACACACCTTTTTGTCATTGTCAGTGAGCCTATTCTCCCTTTGCTAGTCCAGCTTCTAACCCTCTGGCTCTCTGACTCTTATCTGTTAGGTACCAGCTTCTAACCCTCTGGCTCTCTGACTCTTATCTGTTAGGTACTCTTGTATTTTTGTCTAGTTTTGAACAAATATTTCGAGTCATAGAGAGTGTGACCATTTTCCTCTATCCCGTCTCATCCTAATTATCCTTCACGAGTACTTCCTATCCACCCATGTGTATAGGGGACACGCTAGCCATCTTCTAGCTGTTGGGCAACTCTCCCGACGGAAGGGTATGTATGTCTGGGCTCTCTGCGCCTGGACATGGATATGTATATGTATACCTGGGATGTGATTATAGAGGGATGGAGAGTAGGGGGGAGGGAGTGTAGTGGTGTGAGCGTCACCGGTAGTGGCAGCACTCTGCCTCAGGTCCGGGGCCAAGTTCCTCTCCGGAAGACGCAATGTCTATTGATTTTGTGTGTGTGTGTGTGTGTGTGTGTGTGTGTGTGTGTGTGTGTGTGTGTGTGTGTGTGTGGTGTGTGTGTGTGTGTGTGTGTGTGTTGTTGTGTGTGTGTGTGTGTGTGTGTGTGTGTGTGTGTGTGTGTGTGTGTGTGTGTGTGTGTGTGTGTGTGTGTGTTGTGTGTGTGGTGTGTGTGTGTGTGTGTGTGTGTGTGTGTGTGTGTGTGTGTGTGTGTGTGTGTGTGTTGTGTGTGTGTGTGTGTGTGTGTGTGTGTGTGTGTGTGTGTGTGTGTGTGTGTGTGTGTGTGTGTGTGTGTGTGTGTGTGTGTGTGTGTGTGTGTGTGTGTGTGTGTGTGTGTGTGTGTGTGGTGTGTGTGTGTGTGTGTGTGTATGTGTGTGTGTGTGTGTGTGTGTGTGTGTGTGTGTGTGTGTGTGTGTGTGTGTGTGTGTGGTGTGTGTGTGTGTGTGTGTGTGTGTGTGTGGTGTGTGTGTGTGTGTGTGTGTGGTGTGTGTGTGTGTGTGTGTGTGTGTGTGTGTGTGTGTGGTGTGTGTGTGTATGGTGTGTGTGTGTGTGTGTGTGTGTGTGTGGTGAGTGGAATTCAATATAAATTAACTATTACGTATAATCCTATACACATCTGCAGCCTCGTTTAGAAAGACCTTTAAACTCATTACATTTGGGCCAATTCGCGCATCTATGCATGAATATGATGGACAATAGACTTCAATCAACACATTTGCAACAATTTGCATCCCCCAAAATCACTACCATTGGGAGTTTCATCCAGGCGAACATGTCATACTCACCCGTATAGCTCCCTCATACAAGCCAATCATTAGATATATCTATTTTCATACAGCTTTTTGGATATTGGGATAAATGTAACATTTTTGAACAGTTTTGCCAACTGGAAATTAAATCATGTGAATATTTCGGCGTTTTGAACTTTTTGTTCATCTAATTTGTTATTTTATATCTCAAATTGTTCACCTTCACAGTTTGTGTTCATACGCGCGCGCGCACACAACAGGGGGGTCTGTGGCTGAGTGGACAGCGCTTAGGGCTCGTAATCCTAGGGTCCGGGTTCGGTTTCCGACGATGGTGGAATTTATATGGGCAGAGCTTCTTTCACCCTGATGCTTTGTTCTCCTAGCAGTAAATAGGTACCTGGGAGTTAGACAGCTGTCACGGGCTGCTTCCTGTACTCACCTAGTTGTACTTACCTAGTTGTGTTTGCGGGGGTTGAGCTCTGGCTCTTTGGTCCCGCCTCTCAACCGTCAATCAACAGGTGTACAGATTCCTGAGCCTATCGGGCTCTGTCATATCTACACTTGAAACTGTGTATGGAGTCAGCCTCCACCACATCACTTCCTAATGCATTCCATTTGTCAACCACTCTGACACTAAAAAAGTTCTTTCTAATATCTCTGTGGCTCATTTGGGCACTCAGTTTCCACCTGTGTCCCCTTGTGCGTGTTTCCCCTTGTGTTAAATAGACTGTCTTTGTCTACCCTATCAATCCCCTTCAGAATCTTGAATGTGGTGATCATGTCCCCCCTAACTCTTCTGTCTTCCAGCGAAGTGAGGTTAATTCCCGTAGTCTCTCCTCGTAGCTCATACCTCTCAGCTCGGGTACTAGTCTGGTGGCAAACCTTTGAACCTTATCCAGTTTAGTCTTATCCTTGACTAGATATGGACTCCATGCTGTGTGTGTTATGTGTGTGTGTGTGTGTGTGTGTACTCACCTATATGTGCTTGCAGGATCGAGCATTGACTCTTGGATCCCGCCTTTCTAGCTATCGGTTGTTTACAGCAATGACTCCTGTCCCATTTCCCTATCATACCTAGTTTTAAAAGTATGAATAGTATTTGCTTCCACAACCTGTTCCCCAAGTGCATTCCATTTTTCTACTACTCTCACGCTAAAAGAAAACTTCCTAACATCTCTGTGACTCATCTGAGTTTCCAGTTTCCACCCATGTCCCCTCGTTCTGTTATTATTACGTGTGAACATTTCATCTATTTCCACTTTGTCAATTCCCCTGAGTATTTTATATGTCCCTATCATATCTCCTCTCTCCCTTCTTTTCTCTAGTGTCGTAAGGTTCAGTTCCTTCAGCCGCTCTTCATATCCCATCCCTCGTAGCTCTGGGACAAGCCTCGTCGCAAACCTCTGAACCTTCTCCAGTTTCTTTATGTGTTTCTTCAGGTGGGGGCTCCATGATGGATCGGCATACTCTAAAACGGGTCTCACGTAGGCAGTGTAAAGCGCCCTAAAAGCTTCCTCATTTAGGTTTCTGAATGAAGTTCTAATTTTCGCCAGTGTAGAGTACGCTGCTGTCGTTATCCTATTTATATGTGCCTCAGGAGTTAGATTAGGTGTCACATCCACTCCCAGGTCTCTTTCTCGAATCGTTACAGGTAGGCTGTTCCCCTTCATTGTGTACTGTCCCTTTGGTCTCCTGTCACCTGATCCCATTTCCATAACTTTACATTTACTGGTGTTAAACTCCAGTAGCCATTTCCCTGACCAAATGTGTGTGTGTGTGTGTGTGTGTGTGTGTGTGTGTGTGTGTGTGTGTGTGTGTGTGTGTGTGTGTGTGTGTGTGTGTGTGTGTGTGTGTGTGTGTGTGTGTGTGTGTGTGTGTGTGTGTGTGGTGTGTGTTGTGTGTGTGTGTGTGTGTGTGTGTGTGTGTGTGTGTGTGTGTGTGTGTGTGT
>NW_025554636.1:42500-50000 GCF_020424385.1 Procambarus clarkii
CCACTCAGATTAGTCCCTAAGTCCCACTCAGATTAGTCCCTAAGTCCCACTCAGATTAGTCCCTAAGTCCCACTCAGATTAGTCCCTAAGTCCCACTCAGATTAGTCCCTGAAGTGTAAACAAGAGTTTCAGGGCAGGTGACATTGGTCAGTTTTATCCATGTGTTGACCCACTCACAGAACACATACCACAAGTCACATATGTGATATTTGGACAGAAACGACGATTTCGGTCCGTCCTGGACCCGTTGGCAAGTCGTGAAGGGCCTGGTCAGGGTCCAGGATGGTCAGAAATCAAACCAGCAGCAATGTTATCTGTTTATTGTGTTGAGGGTTAGGAAACACTGGGTTTTTTTCCAACAACATCCAGGGAAATGCACCTGGGGGCTGTCATAGCTGCTTCACATCCAGGAAGTGCACCTGGGGGCTGTCATAGCTGCTTCACATCCAGGAAGTGCACCTGGGGGCTGTCATAGCTGCTTCACATCCAGGAAGTGCACCTGGGGGCTGTCATAGCTGCTTCACATCCAGGAAGTGCACCTGGGGGCTGTCATAGCTGCTTCACATCCAGGAAGTGCACCTGGGGGCTGTCATAGCTGCTTCACATCCAGCAACTGGGGGTTGTGGGAAGGAAATGCACCTGCAACCGGGGGCTGTCATAGCTGCTTCACATCCAGGAAGTGCACCTGGGGGCTGTCATAGCTGCTTCACATCCAGGAAGTGCACCTGGGGGCTGTCATAGCTGCTTCACATCCAGGAAGTGCACCTGGGGGCTGTCATAGCTGCTTCACATCCAGGAAGTGCACCTGGGGGCTGTCATAGCTGCTTCACATCCAGGAAGTGCACCTGGGGGCTGTCATAGCTGCTTCACATCCAGGAAGTGCACCTGGGGGCTGTCATAGCTGCTTCACATCCAGGAAGTGCACCTGGGGGCTGTCATAGCTGCTTCACATCCAGGAAGTGCACCTGGGGGCTGTCATAGCTGCTTCACATCCAGGAAGTGCACCTGGGGGCTGTCATAGCTGCTTCACATCCAGGAAGTGCACCTGGGGGCTGTCATAGCTGCTTCACATCCAGGGAAATGCACCTGGGGGCTGTCATAGCTGCTTCACATCCAGGGAAATGCAACTGGGGGCCGTCATAGCTGCTTCGCATCCAGGGAAATACACCTGGGGGCTGTGGTAGTTGCTTCACATCCAGGAAAATGCACCTGGGGGCTGTGGTAGCTGCTTCACATCCAGGGAAATGCAACTGGGGGCTGTCATAGCTGCTTCACATCCAGGGAAATGCAACTGGGGGCTGTCATAGCTGCTTCACATCCACTGTCACTTAATCAACTGATTATTGTTAGTTGTGGCTGTGTTTATATAAATTATTGGTTGTAATCGGAGGTTGTAACTTGGGATTGTTCCACAGGACGTCTGCGAACTACAAGCCGTGGCTCAACACCAGTGACACGGAGGAACGGAATGAGCTGGCGAAGAAGGCGTACGAGGCCGTCTTGACCGTGATGGCCAGGGCCCCCAGTAGTGACCAGTACAAGAACTTCTCCAGTCAGGTGAGTCCTCGACAGGTGGGCCCACGGGCCCGGCAGGTGGGTCCACGGGCCCGGCAGGTGGGTCCACGGGCCCGGCAGGTGGGTCCACGAGCCTGGCAGGTGGGTCCACGGGCCCGGCAGGTGGGTCCACGGGCCCGGCAGGTGGGTCCACGGGCCCGGCAGGTGGGTCCACGAGCCCGGCAGGTGGGCCCACGGGCCGGGCAGGTGGGCCCACAGGCCCAGTGATCGTTCAGGCGATCACTGGTTGGGGCCCATTCCTATGTTAGTTTCCTTAGTGTAGACTGCAGAACGAGAGCCTACGGCCCTACTCCCACTCCATTCCTCCATAGCAATGTGCCTTAATGCCAATAGTGACTTCCCAGACAGGTACAAGAGGAGTGTTGTCAACGCTTACGTCGACCAGACTCTCACTCACAGCTCTGGTTGGAAGCAAGTCGATGAAGAACTCTGTAGGGTAAGGCAGGTCCTAGTCAACAATGACTTCTCTAACGGTTTTGTTGAAGACATCATAAAAAGAAAGGTGAAACGCCATGCAACCTCTCAAGAGACAACTAACACAACACCTGTACCCAATATTACACTGTTTTACAGGAACATCTTTTCGACGGCTCATAAAACGGAGGAAAGTGTCCTGAAAGATATTAATAATAGGGACGTTATCCCTACAGACAAAAATCAGAAGATACAATTAACAATTTACTACAAAAACAAGAAAACGGCCAACCAACTCATGAAAAACTCCCCAGACACGAAACAGAACGCCTTGAAGGAGACCAACGTCGTCTATGCCTTCACATGCCCACTTGGGGACAGTCAGCCCCAAAGATCTCAGTATATAGGCAAGACAACAACGTCTCTAGGCGATTAACAATACATAAACATCAGGGCTCCATCAAGAAACACATAATCTCTTCTCACAACCAGACCGTCACCAGAGAAATCTTAACAAGCAACACTGAAATAATCGATAGATACAGCGATAGCGGGCGGCTCGACATCAGCGCGACACTACACATCAAAAAGTCAACACCAGCAATCAACAGCCAGCTAACTCATAATTACATTCTACCCACTTCAAGACCCCGAGCCAACACAGAGACAGTAGAAGCAAGATGATAGGCATTTAATAGCCTATTACTCTCCATTATGTCATTCATCCACTTGTTCGTCTCAATCACACCCTCTACCACCTCATTCCAAGCGAATATAAGCCTTGGCAGAGCATGGGAAAAATGTCTCTGGAACTGTAAGGAGTACCTTGCGAAACGCATCCCTAGCCGTCAGACCATATATTGTGAAATGAACTTTGGAGAGTTAGTTTTTCAACTACCCTCGACAGTGAAGAAAAACATAAGAATTATTGAGAAGATTCGCGTTGGAATCATTAATCTTATCCTTTGGACTGCTACCAATTATATATATTATATATATTATATATATATATATATATATTATATATATATATATATATATATATATATATATAGTATATATATATATATATATAATATATATATATATAATATATATATATATATATATATATATATATATATATGTCGTACCTAGTAGCCAGAACGCACTTCTCAGCCTACTATGCAATGCCCGATTTGCCTAATAAGCCAAGTTTTCCTGAATTAATATATTTTCTCTCATTTTTTTCTTATGAAATGATAAAGCTACCCATTTCATTATGTATGAAGTCAATTTTTTTTATTGGAGTTAAAATTAACTTAGATATATGACCGAACCTAACCAACCTACCTAACCTAACCTAACCTATCTTTATAGGTTAGGTTAGGTTAGGTAGCCGAAAAAGTTAGGTTAGGTTAGGTTAGGTAGGTTAGGTAGTCGAAAAACAATTAATTCATGAAAACTTGGCTTACTAGGCTAATTTGGCCTTGCATAGTAGGCTGAGAAGTGAGTTCTGGCTACTAGGTACGACATATATATATATATATATATATATATATATATATATATATATATATATATATATATATATATATATATATATAAAAGAATTAGAATACATAAAATGTATTTCTGAAAAACATGTTTTCGCCCCAATCAAAGGGGATTTTTGCAGCTGTAGATGAATACAAAGCTTTATCTAGATCCAGCGACTCGCTGCCATGAGCTCCGAGTTCAATACCCCGATACACAACATCAGCTTCATCAAGCATCAGAGAGATTACCCCTAACTATATGACCCTTTAGCGTCGTTCCACTGCTAATTGCTTCTCTGTAGTTAATACAGTGACATAGACCAATCACAGGGTTACAAAGAAGATTGAAATTGCTTGCAAAACTTACATAATGACTCACGAAGATATAATATAGATATAATATAGATATATAATGTCTTAGAGGCTTTTTTAATGTCTCAGAGTAATCCGTCTTGTTTAGATAGTACTTTGTGTAAGCTAGTGCTATATAGTGCATATATTGACTTACTAAGCGCTTAGATAGTACAAATTTGGTACTATTCCATTTTATACAACGTGGGAGCCAGCGAGGTAAGGCGTAAGTCCCACAGTTGATGAGTTTGATTCCAGAGTTCCCTTTCCCATAAGGTAAAGTTAACTGCTCCTTAAGGAAAGTTATGAGGCAAAGAGGAAGCCATTCCCAGGTAGTTAGCAGTGTGAACTGCCTCGTTCTGCTGCCTCACAGGCGCTCCTACCCCTCCCAACCACGACATGCATCGTGACTTGTGAGAGTTTGGTCCACCAGGCTGTTGCTTGGAGCGGCCCGCAGGCCCACATATACCTGCTTGATGGGGTTCTGGGAGTTCTTCTACTGCCCAAGCTCGGCCCGAGGCCAGGCTTGACTTGTGAGAGTTTGGTCCACTAGGCTGTTGCTTGGAGCGGCCCGCAGGCCCACATATACCTGCTTGATGGGGTTCTGGGAGTTCTTCTACTGCCCAAGCCCGGCCCGAGGCCAGGCTTGACTTGTGAGAGTTTGGTCCACCAGGCTGTTGCTTGGAGCGGCCCGCAGGCCCACATACACCTGCTTGATGGGGTTCTGGGAGTTCTTCTATGCCCAAGCTCGGCCCGAGGCCAGGCTTGACTTGTGAGAGTTTGGTCCACTAGGCTGTTGCTTGGAGCGGCCCGCAGGCCCACATATACCTGCTTGATGGGGTTCTGGGAGTTCTTCTACTGCCCAAGCCCGGCCCCCGAGGCCAGGCTTGACTTGTGAGAGTTTGGTCCACCAGGCTGTTGCTTGGAGCGGCCCGCAGGCCCACAGACCCACCACAGCCCGGCTGATCCACCATTGAGTGACGTACTGGAGCACCAATGAACACAAGCGAGGCAAACCGGTTACGACAATCAACTGAGTGCAACCAATCACGGCCACAAACACTAGCGGTGGTGTCATCCACTTTCACACCGTCAACGAGACAAGATGCAGTGGTTCCGCCAGCCTCCGAAGGGAAGCAATGGCCAGCTGCCATTAACAGTTAGGGAAGACACGCCCATTAACCTAATCTCATCTGAGAACCTCACCCAAGCGATTACAGCGACATCTGCTAGAACATTACCACACACGCAGGCGAGGAGTCACAATAACGGGGCTGAAGTATGTTGACCACACCACACACTAGAAGGTGAAGGGACGACCACGTTTCGGTCCGTCCTGGACCATTCTCAAGTCGATTGTGAGAATGGTCCAGGACGGACCAAAACGTGGTCGTCCCTTCACCTTCTAGTGTGTGGTGTGGTCAACATTACCACTCATCCCGACAGCAGCCCGCCCTAATGCAGCAGCCAAACTCTGTAATCTTCTGAAAAGGGTCAATGATGCCCCGGAAAACATTCAAGCGTGGCATAATGTCCTTCTGTTTAGCAATGTATGCCTCACCGGCCCTCCGAGGAGGGACAAATCACTTGCTTCCTCGGTCCTGAGGGCGATAAGTTAATACCCAAGGGGGGACAACCTAGCCCGCCTGCCTCTCCCAGCAAAACACATCCACCGCAGAAATGGTAACAACAACGTACCGGAAACGTACAAAATTAGAGCACAAATCACCAAGAAAATTGAAGAGGGAAATACCGCAAGTGCTATTAGAGTCCTCGCCAGTGACGAGAAAATTGCTCCTGGAAACTCAGCCACCGCACGGGCCCTGCAAAGCAAGCACCCACCCAGAATAGGTGACATCGATGCCCACGATGCTTTTTATCTCCCCACCAAATGCCTATCCCTTCCGAGGCTAACCTACTTTCTGAGGTGCGCCCCATCTTACGACAACCGAAAGCTTGAAGAGTATGACCTCTTACTGAAGACCATGCTGGAAAAAGTTGTTAACCTCTCCCTCAACGAATGCCAGTGGAAACAAGCCACTCTTCCTGTCAGGCTCGGTGGCTTGGGTGTCCGCACCGCCACCCAAATTGCTGTCCCAGCCTTCCTGTCTTCCTCCTCAGCATCAGATGACCTGGTTAAGGAAATTCTACCAGACACCCTGAGTGATGTAGCGGGGATACAGGAGCCCCACTACACGGAATGCGACACGAAATGGGGTGCCATGGCAGACCCAGCACTCAGACCAGCCATGCCGAAAGCCAAGAAACAATCCAGTTGGGATAGCCCCATTGTAGACAAAGAAGCCACAGCTTTGCTGGAGGCAGCAACAACCCCCAGTGATCGTGCACGCCTCACAGCTGTGCAGGCTCCCCATGCAGGGGACTTCCTTCTGGCAGTCCCTATGTCTGCGACAGGCACACGACTTGATCCGCAGGAGCTCCGTATTGCAGTCGCTCTCCGCCTTGCTGCCCCTATCCACACTGTTCACAGGTGTATTTGTGGCGAGGCAGATGATGACGAATATGGATTGCATGGCCTGCACTGTGGAAAATCTGGTGGTTGGCACACTAGACACGACGAAGTCAATGACATCATTAAGAGGAGCCTTGCCTCTGCTCAGTGTCCAGCGGAGAGAGAGCCCCGCAACCTATTGAACCGTAACTCTGTTAGCTTCGCCGGCCGACCAGACGGAATCACACTGCGACCGTGGAAGGGTGGCAGACAGTTGGCATGGGACTATACTTGTGTATCCACCCTGGCAACCACATACATCAACCTCTCTGCCGGCACAGCAGGAGCCGCGGCGACACGCAGAGAAAGACACAAGTCAGTCAAGTACAGGCAATTAGATCATCGGTACAACTTCGTTCCAATAGGGTCTGAGACCCTAGGCCCATGGGGAGAGAGTGCAAGAAGGTTTCTTAAGGACCTTGGTTCCAAGCTCATTGACACCACAAGAGACCCTAGAGCAGCAAGTTTTCTCTTTCAGCGCCTCAGTGTAGCGATCCAGAGGGGGAATGCTCGCTGCATCCTCGGTTCCTCCCTGGCGTCGGAGGAGTTCGAGGAAATCTACAGCCTCTAGGAAGCGAACTTTTTCTTGTGTCCTCTCAATGTTCATTTTTTGTAAACAATCATATATATATATATATATATATATATATATATATATATATATATATATATATATATATGCGAACAAGCCTGAATGGTCCCCAGGACTATATGCGAATGAAAACTCACACCCCAGAAGTGACTCGAACCCATACTCCCAGAAGCAACGCAACTGGTAACTACAGGGCGCCTTAATCCGCTTGACCATCACGGCCGTCAAAGGAAGTGATAGCCGAGGCTATTTGAGCCACTTCCCCGACGGCAACTCGGATGGTAATCTTGGGCATAGCATTTCACCAAATCACCTCATTCTTTGGGGCACACGTGAGGAACACAAATGCGAACAAGCCTGAATGGTCCCCAGGACTATATGCGAATGAAAACTCACACCCCAGAAGTGACTCGAACCCATACTCCCAGAAGCAACGCAACTGGTAACTACAGGGCGCCTTAATCCGCTTGACCATCACGGCCGTCAAAGGAAGTGATAGCCGAGGCTATTTGAGCCACTTCCCCGACGGCAACTCGGAT
>NW_025554636.1:55000-57500 GCF_020424385.1 Procambarus clarkii
TATCAGTCTTTCTAGTATCTTTATCAGTCTTTCTAGTATCTTTATCAGTCTTTCTAGTATCTTATCAGTCTTTCTAGTATCTTTATCAGTTTCTAGTATCTTTATCAGTCTTTCTAGTATCTTTATCAGTCTTTCTAGTATCTTTTATCAGCATTTCTAGTATCTTTATCAGTAGTCTTTATCAGTCTTTCTAGTATCTTTATCAGTCTTTCTAGTATCTTTATCAGTCTTTCTAGTATCTTTATCAGTCTTTCTAGTATCTTTATCAGTCTTTCTAGTATCTTTATCAGTCTTTCTAGTATCTTATCAGTCTTTCTCTTTATCAGTCTTTCTAGTATCTTTATCAGTCTTTCTAGTATCTTTTTATCTTTATCTTTCTAGTATCTTTATCAGTCTTTCTAGTATCTTTATCAGTCTTTCTAGTATCTTTATCAGTCTTTCTAGTATCTTTATCAGTCTTTCTAGTATCTTTATCAGTCTTTCTAGTATCTTTATCAGTCTTTCTAGTATCTTTATCAGTCTTTCTAGTATCTTTATCAGTCTTTCTAGTATCTTTATCAGTCTTTCTAGTATCTTTATCAGCCTTTCTAGTATCTTTATCAGTCTTTCTAGTATCTTTATCAGTCTTTGCTGTATCTTCGTCTCCATCTTATCTCTATGTATATCTCTTGTATATTTTCACTTTTATTTGTATATATTTGGTTCTATTGATTTATTAATAATTTTCCTTACATAAATTACTTTATGTAATTATGTAAATTACTTACATAAATGAGCCTTCATGTCTCGTCACTTGAGAATGAACCATGTAGGTTCGAAACTTTGTGTAAATTTATAATAAGTATAATACATTCTACAGTTAATATATGATATAGTTAATATAGTTAATATGTGATATATATAATATAGTTTGTATAGGAAATATGACATTTGGAGGCTGTTTATAACAATAACAACAGTTGATTGGAAAGTTTTCATGGTTGTAAACTGTTTAATAAATGTAACCAAAGCCGTCAAAGATTGAGGAAAGATGTACACGTTCGTAAGTGCTTCGTTAACTACCGCCCCACCACCCCCACCCCGCCACCCCCTGCCCCACAACCCCCCGCCCCGCCACCCCCGCCCCGCCACCCCCTGCCCCACCACCCCCGCCCCGCCACCCCCTGCCCACAACCCCCGCCCCGCCACCCCCGCCCCCCGCCCACCACCCCCACCCCCGCCCCGCCACCCCCGCCCCGCCACCCCCCCCGCCCCGCCCCCCCCCCTGCCCCACCACCCCCGCCCCGCCACCCCCGCCCCGCCACCCCCTGCCCCCCACCACCCCCCCCACAACCCCCGCCCCGCCCCGCCACCCCCGCCCCGCCACCCCCCCCGCCACCCCCCCCGCCACCCCGCCCCACCACCACCCCCGCCCCGCCACCCCCTGCCCCACCACCCCCGCCCCGCCACCCCCGCCCCGCCACCCCCGCCCCGCCACCCCCTGCCCCACCACCCCCCGCCCCGCCATCTCCCGTCCCGCCACCCCCGCCCCGCCATCTCCCGTCCCGCCACCCCCCGCCCCGCCACCACCCGCCCCGCCACCCCCCCCCCCCCCCACCCCCCGCCCCGCCATCTCCCGTCCCGCCATCCCCCGCCCCGCCACCCCCCGCTCCGCCATCCCCCGCCCCGCCACCCCCCGCTCCGCCATCCCCCACCCCGCCACCCCGCCCCACCACACCCCGCCCCACCACACCCCACCCCGCCCCGCCACCCCCCGCCCCGCCACCCCCCGCCCCGCCACCCCTCGCCCCGCCATCCCCCGCCACGCCATCCCCCGCCACGCCATCCCCCGCCCACCAACCCCGCCCCGCCATCCCCCGCCCCGCCAGTCCCCGCCCCGCCAGTCCCCGCCCCGCCATCCCCCGCCCCACCACCCCCGTCCCGCCGCCCCCCGCCCCGCCACCCCTCGCCCCGCCGCCCCCCGCCCCGCCACCCCCCGCCCCACCATCCCCCGCCACGCCATCCCCCGCCCCCCTACCCCGCCCCGCCACCCCCCGCCCCGCCATCCCCCGCCCCGCCACCCCCGCCCCGCGTGTTGTGAAGGGTGAGGAGGGTGGTGGGTGGTCACCTTTACAGGTGACGGGGCAGCGGCTTACACCTGAATAATGTAGACTACACCTGGTGGTGGTGGTGGTGGTGGTGGTGGTGCCAGGGGTGGTGGTAGTGGTGGTGGTGGTGGTGGTGGTGGTGGTGGTGGTAGTGGTGGTGATGGTGGTGGTGGTGCTAGTGGTGGTGGTGCCAGGGGTGGTGGTGGTGGTGGTGCCAGGGGTGGTTGTGGTGGTAGTGGTGTGGTGGTGGTGGTGGTGGTGTGGTGGTGGTGGTGGTGGTGGTGGTGTGGTGGTGGTGGTGATGGTGGTGGTGGTGGTGATGGTGGTGGTGGTGGTGGTGGTGCCAGGGTGGTGGTGGTGGTGGAGGTAGTGGTGATGGTGGTGGTGGTACCAGGGGTGGTGGTGGTGGTGGT
>NW_025554636.1:62500-95000 GCF_020424385.1 Procambarus clarkii
AGACAGACTCCATATACAGCTTCAAGTGGTGGAGACAGACTCCATATACAGCTTCAAGTGTATATAGACAGACTCCATATACAGCTTCAAGTGTATGGAGACAGACTCCGTATACAGCTTCAAGTGTATGAGACAGACTCCATATACAGCTTCAAGTGTATGAGACAGACTCCATATACAGCTTCAAGTGGAGGAGACAGACTCCATACACAGTTTCAAGTGTATGGAGGCAGACTCCATACACAGCTTCAAGTGTATGGAGACACACTCCATATACAGCTTCAAGTGTATGGAGACAGACTCCATATACAGCTTCAAGTGGTGGAGACAGACTCCATATTCAGCTTGAAGTGGTGGAGACAGACTCCATATACAGCTTCAAGTGTATGAGACAGACTCCATATACAGCTTCAAGTGGAGGAGACAGACTCCATACACAGCTTCAAGTGTATGGAGGCAGACTCCATACACAGCTTCAAGTGTATGGAGACACACTCCATATACAGCTTCAAGTGTATGGAGACAGACTCCATATACAGCTTCAAGTGGTGGAGACAGACTCCATATGCAGCTTGAAGTGGTGGAGACAGACTCCATATACAGCTTCAAGTGTATGAGACAGACTCCATATACAGCTTCAAGTGGAGGAGACAGACTCCATACACAGCTTCAAGTGTATGGAGGCAGACTCCATACACAGCTTCAAGTGTATGGAGACAGACTCCGAATACAGCTTCAAGTGTATGGAGACATACTCCATATACAGCTTCAAGTGGTGGAGACAGACTCCATATACAGGTTCAAGTGTATGGAGACAGACTCCATATACAGCTTCAAGTGTATGGAGGCAGACTCCATATACAGCTTCAAGTGGTGGAGACAGACTCCATATACAGCTTCAAGTGGTGGAGACAGACTCCATATACAGCTTCAAGTGGTGGAGACAGACTCCATATACAGCTTCAAGTGTATGGAGGCAGACTCCATATACAGCTTCAAGTGGCGGAGACAGACTCCATACACAGCTTCAAGTGTATGGAGGCAGACTCCATACACAGCTTCAAATGTATGGAGACAGACTCCATATACAGCTTCAAGTGGTGGAGACAGACTCCATATACAGCTTCAAGTGGTGGAGACAGACTCCATATACAGCTTCAAGTGTTTGGAGGCAGACTCCATATACAGCTTCAAGTGGTGGAGACAGACTCCGTATACAGCTTCAAGTGTATGGAGACATACTCCATATACAGCTTCAAGTGGTGGAGACAGACTCCATATACAGGTTCAAGTGTATGGAGGCAGACTCCATATACAGCTTCAAGACTCCATATACAGCTTCAAGTGTATGGAGGCAGACTCCATATACAGCTTCAAGACTCCATATACAGCTTCAAGTGGTGGAGACAGACTCCATATACAGCTTCAAGTGCATGGAGACAGACTCCATATACAGCTTCAAGACTCCATATACAGCTTCAAGTGCATGGAGACAGACTCCATATACAGCTTCAAGACTCCATATACAGCTTCAAGACTCCATATACAGCTTCAAGTGTATGGAGAAAGATTCCATACACAGCTTCAAGTGTATGGAGACAGACTCCATACACAGCTTCAAGTGGTGGAGACAGACTCCATATACAGCTTCAAGTGTATGAAGACAGACTCCATATACAGCTTCAAGTGTATGGAGACAGACTCCATATACAGCTTCAAGTGTATGGAGACAGACTCCATATACAGCTTCAAGTGTATGGAGACAGACTCCATATACAGCTTCAAGTTTATGGAGGCAGACTCCATATACAGCTTCAAGTGGTGGAGACAGACTCCATATACAGCTTCAAGTGGTGGAGACAGACTCCATATACAGCTTCAAGTGTTTGGAGACAGACTCCATACACAGCTTCAAGTGGTGGAGACAGACTCCATATACAGCTTCAAGTGTATGGAGGCAGACTCCATATACAGCTTCAAGAGGTGGAGACAGACTCCATATACAGCTTCAAGTGTATGAGACAGACTCCATATACAGCTTCAAGTGCATGGAGACAGACTCCATATACAGCTTCAAGACTCCATATACAGCTTCAAGTGGTGGAGACAGACTCCATATACAGCTTCAAGTGCATGGAGACAGACTCCATATACAGCTTCAAGACTCCATATACAGCTTCAAGACTCCATATACAGCTTCAAGGCTCCATATACAGCTTCAAGTGTATGGAGACAGACTCCATATACAGCTTCAAGTGTATGCAGACAGACTCCATATACAGCTTTAAGTTTATGGAGGCAGACTCCATATACAGCTTCAAGTGGTGGAGACAGACTCCATATACAGCTTCAAGTGGTGGAGACAGACTCCATATACAGCTTCAAGTGGTGGAGACAGACTCCATATACAGCTTCAAGTGTTTGGAGACAGACTTCATACACAGCTTCAAGTGGTGGAGACAGACTCCATTTACAGCTTCAAGTGTATGGAGGCAGACTCCATATACAGCTTCAAGTGGTGGAGACAAACTCCATATACAGCTTCAACTGTATGAGACAGACTCCATATACAGCTTCAAGTGCATGGAGACAGACTCCATATACAGCTTCAAGACCCCATATACAGCTTCAAGTGGTGGAGACAGACTCCATATACAGCTTCAAGTGCATGGAGACAGACTCCATATACAGCTTCAAGACTCCATATACAGCTTCAAGACTCCATATACAGCTTCAAGACTCCATATACAGCTTCAAGACTCCATATACAGCTTCAAGTCTATGGAGACAGACTCCATATACAGCTTCAAGTGTATGGAGAAAGACTCCATACACAGCTTCAAGTGTATGGAGACAGACTCCATATACAGCTTCAAGTGGTGGAGACAGACTCCATATACAGCTTCAAGTGGTGGAGACAGACTCCATATACAGCTTCAAGTGTATGGAGACAGACTCCATATACAGCTTCAAGTGTATGGAGACAGACTCCGTATACAGCTTCAAGTGTATGAGACAGACTCCATATACAGCTTCAAGTGTATGAGACAGACTCCATATACAGCTTCAAGTGGAGGAGACAGACTCCATACACAGCTTCAAGTGTATGGAGGCAGACTCCATACACAGCTTCAAGTGTATGGAGACACACTCCATATACAGCTTCAAGTGTATGGAGACAGACTCCATATACAGCTTCAAGTGGTAGAGACAGACTCCATATTCAGCTTGAAGTGGTGGAGACAGACTCCATATACAGCTTCAAGTGTATGAGACAGACTCCATATACAGCTTCAAGTGGAGGAGACAGACTCCATACACAGCTTCAAGTGTATGGAGGCAGACTCCATACACAGCTTCAAGTGTATGGAGACAGACTCCGAATACAGCTTCAAGTGTATGGAGACAGACTCCATATACAGCTTCAAGTGGTGGAGACAGACTCCATATACAGGTTCAAGTGTATGGAGACAGACTCCATATACAGCTTCAAGTGTATGGAGGCAGACTCCATATACAGCTTCAAGTGGTGGAGACAGACTCCATATTCAGCTTCAAGTGGTGGAGACAGACTCCATATACAGCTTCAAGTGGTGGAGACAGACTCCATATACAGCTTCAAGTGTATGGAGGCAGACTCCATATACAGCTTCAAGTGGCGGAGACAGACTCCATACACAGCTTCAAGTGTATGGAGGCAGACTCCATACACAGCTTCAAATGTATGGAGACAGACTCCATATACAGCTTCAAGTGGTGGAGACAGACTCCATATACAGCTTCAAGTGGTGGAGACAGACTCCATATACAGCTTCAAGTGGTGGAGACAGACTCCGTATACAGCTTCAAGTGTATGGAGACATACTCCATATACAGCTTCAAGTGGTGGAGACAGACTCCATATACAGGTTCAAGTGTATGGAGGCAGACTCCATATACAGCTTCAAGACTCCATATACAGCTTCAAGTGTATGGAGGCAGACTCCATATACAGCTTCAAGACTCCATATACAGCTTCAAGTGGTGGAGACAGACTCCATATACAGCTTCAAGTGCATGGAGACAGACTCCATATACAGCTTCAAGACTCCATATACAGCTTCAAGTGCATGGAGACAGACTCCATATACAGCTTCAAGACTCCATATACAGCTTCAAGACTCCATATACAGCTTCAAGACTCCATATACAGCTTCAAGTGTATGGAGAAAGACTCCATACACAGCTTCAAGTGTATGGAGACAGACTCCATATACAGCTTCAAGTGGTGGAGACAGACTCCATATACAGCTTCAAGTGTATGAAGACAGACTCCATATACAGCTTCAAGTGTATGGAGACAGACTCCATATACAGCTTCAAGTGTATGGAGACAGACTCCATATACAGCTTCAGGTGTATGGAGACAGACTCCATATACAGCTTTAAGTTTATGGAGGCAGACTCCATATACAGCTTCAAGTGGTGGAGACAGACTCCATATACAGCTTCAAGTGGTGGAGACAGACTCCATATACAGCTTCAAGTGTTTGGAGACAGACTTCATACACAGCTTCAAGTGGTGGAGACAGACTCCATTTACAGCTTCAAGTGTATGGAGGCAGACTCCATATACAGCTTCAAGTGGTGGAGACAAACTCCATATACAGCTTCAAGTGTATGGAGACAGACTCCATATACAGCTTCAAGTGTATGCAGACAGACTCCATACACAGCTTCAAGTGTATGGAGACAGACTCCATATACAGCTTCAGGTGGTGGAGACAGACTCCATATACAGCTTCAAGTGGTGGAGACAGACTCCATATACAGCTTCAAGTGTATGAAGACAGACTCCATATACAGCTTCAAGTGTATGGAGACAGACTCCATATACAGCTTCAAGTGTATGGAGACAGACTCCATATACAGCTTCAAGTGTATGGAGACAGACTCCATATACAGCTTTAAGTTTATGGAGGCAGACTCCATATACAGCTTCAAGTGGTGGAGACAGACTCCATATACAGCTTCAAGTGGTGGAGACAGACTCCATATACAGCTTCAAGTGTTTGGAGACAGACTTCATACACAGCTTCAAGTGGTGGAGACAGACTCCATTTACAGCGTCAAGTGTATGGAGGCAGACTCCATATACAGCTTCAAGTGGTGGAGACAAACTCCATATACAGCTTCAAGTGTATGAGACAGACTCCATATACAGCTTCAAGTGCATGGAGACAGACTCTATATACAGCTTCAAGACTCCATATACAGCTTCAAGTGGTGGAGACAGACTCCATATACAGCTTCAAGTGCATGGAGACAGACTCCATATACAGCTTCAAGACTCCATATACAGCTTCAAGACTCCATATACAGCTTCAAGTCTATGGAGACAGACTCCATATACAGCTTCAAGTGTATGGAGAAAGACTCCATACACAGCTTCAAGTGTATGGAGACAGACTCCATATACAGCTTCAAGTGGTGGAGACAGACTCCATATACAGCTTCAAGTGGTGGAGACAGACTCCATATACAGCTTCAAGTGTATGAAGACAGACTCCATATACAGCTTCAAGTGTATGGAGACAGACTCCATATACAGCTTCAAGTGTATGGAGAAAGACTTCATATACAGCTTCAAGTGGTGGAGACAGACTCCATATACAGCTTCAAGTGCATGGAGACACACTCCATATACAGCTTCAAGTGTATGGAGGCAGTCTCCATATACAGCTTCAAGTGTATGGAGACAGACTCCATATACAGCTTCAAGTGGTGGAGACAGACTCCATATACAGCTTCAAGTGTATGGAGACAGACTCCATATACAGCTTCAAGTGTATGGAGACAGACTCCATATACAGCTTCAAGTGGAGGAGACAGACTCCATACACAGCTTCAAGTGTATGGAGGCAGACTCCATACACAGCTTCAAGTGTATGGAGACACACTCCATATACAGCTTCAAGTGTATGGAGACAGACTCCATATACAGCTTCAAGTGTATGGAGACAGACTCCATATACAGCTTCAAGTGTATGGAGGCAGACTCCATATACAGCTTCAAGTGTATGGAGACAGACTCCGTATACAGCTTCAAGTGTATGGAGACAGACTCCATATACAGCTTCAAGTGTATGGAGGCAGACTCCATATACAGCTTCAAGTGGTGGAGACAGACTCCATATACAGCTTCAAGTGGTGGAGACAGACTCCATATACAGCTTCAAGTGGTGGAGACAGACTCCATATACAGCTTCAAGTGTATGGAGGCAGACTCCATATACGGCTTCAAGTGGCGGAGACAGACTCCATACACAGCTTCAAGTGTATGGAGGCAGACTCCATACACAGCTTCAAATGTATGGAGACAGACTCCATATACAGCTTCAAGTGGTGGAGACAGACTCCATATACAGCTTCAAGTGGTGGAGACAGACTCCATATACAGCTTCAAGTGGTGGAGACAGACTCCATATACAGCTTCAAGTGGTGGAGACAGACTCCATATACAGCTTCAAGTGTATGAAGAAAGACTTCATATACAGCTTCAAGTGGTGGAGACAGACTCCATATACAGCTTCAAGTGCATGGAGACACACTCCATATACAGCTTCAAGTGTATGGAGGCAGTCTCCATATACAGCTTCAAGTGTATGGAGACAGACTCCATATACAGCTTCAAGTGGTGGAGACAGACTCCATATACAGCTTCAAGTGTATGGAGACAGACTCCATATACAGCTTCAAGTGGAGGAGACAGACTCCATATACAGCTTCAAGTGTATGGAGGCAGACTCCATATACAGCTTCAAGTGGTGGAGACAGACTCCATATACAGCTTCAAGTGGTGGAGACAGACTCCATATACAGCTTCAAGTGGTGGAGACAGACTCCATATACAGCTTCAAGTGTATGGAGGCAGACTCCATATACAGCTTCAAGTGGCGGAGACAGACTCCATACACAGCTTCAAGTGTATGGAGGCAGACTCCATACACAGCTTCAAATGTATGGAGACAGACTCCATATACAGCTTCAAGTGGTGGAGACAGACTCCATATACAGCTTCAAGTGGTGGAGACAGACTCCATATACAGCTTCAAGTGTTTGGAGGCAGACTCCATATACAGCTTCAAGTGGTGGAGACAGACTCCGTATACAGCTTCAAGTGTATGGAGACATACTCCATATACAGCTTCAAGTGGTGGAGACAGACTCCATATACAGGTTCAAGTGTATGGAGGCAGACTCCATATACAGCTTCAAGACTCCATATACAGCTTCAAGTGTATGGAGGCAGACTCCATATACAGCTTCAAGACTCCATATACAGCTTCAAGTGGTGGAGACAGACTCCATATACAGCTTCAAGTGCATGGAGACAGACTCCATATACAGCTTCAAGACTCCATATACAGCTTCAAGTGCATGGAGACAGACTCCATATACAGCTTCAAGACTCCATATACAGCTTCAAGACTCCATATACAGCTTCAAGACTCCATATACAGCTTCAAGTGTATGGAGAAAGACTCCATACACAGCTTCAAGTGTATGGAGACAGACTCCATATACAGCTTCAAGTGGTGGAGACAGACTCCATATACAGCTTCAAGTGTATGAAGACAGACTCCATATACAGCTTCAAGTGTATGGAGACAGACTCCATATACAGCTTCAAGTGTATGGAGACAGACTCCATATACAGCTTCACAGTGTATGGAGACAGACTCCATATACAGCTTTAAGTTTATGGAGGCAGACTCCATATACAGCTTCAAGTGGTGGAGACAGACACCATATACAGCTTCAAGTGGTGGAGACAGACTCCATATACAGCTTCAAGTGTTTGGAGACAGACTTCATACACAGCTTCAAGTGGTGGAGACAGACTCCATTTACAGCTTCAAGTGTATGGAGGCAGACTCCATATACAGCTTCAAGTGGTGGAGACAAACTCCATATACAGCTTCAAGTGTATGGAGACAGACTCCATATACAGCTTCAAGTGTATGCAGACAGACTCCATACACAGCTTCAAGTGTATGGAGACAGACTCCATATACAGCTTCAGGTGGTGGAGACAGACTCCATATACAGCTTCAAGTGGTGGAGACAGACTCCATATACAGCTTCAAGTGTATGAAGACAGACTCCATATACAGCTTCAAGTGTATGGAGACAGACTCCATATACAGCTTCAAGTGTATGGAGACAGACTCCATATACAGCTTCAAGTGTATGGAGACAGACTCCATATACAGCTTTAAGTTTATGGAGGCAGACTCCATATACAGCTTCAAGTGGTGGAGACAGACTCCATATACAGCTTCAAGTGGTGGAGACAGACTCCATATACAGCTTCAAGTGTTTGGAGACAGACTTCATACACAGCTTCAAGTGGTGGAGACAGACTCCATTTACAGCTTCAAGTGTATGGAGGCAGACTCCATATACAGCTTCAAGTGGTGGAGACAAACTCCATATACAGCTTCAAGTGTATGAGACAGACTCCATATACAGCTTCAAGTGCATGGAGACAGACTCTATATACAGCTTCAAGACTCCATATACAGCTTCAAGTGGTGGAGACAGACTCCATATACAGCTTCAAGTGCATGGAGACAGACTCCATATACAGCTTCAAGACTCCATATACAGCTTCAAGACTCCATATACAGCTTCAAGTCTATGGAGACAGACTCCATATACAGCTTCAAGTGTATGGAGAAAGACTCCATACACAGCTTCAAGTGTATGGAGACAGACTCCATATACAGCTTCAAGTGGTGGAGACAGACTCCATATACAGCTTCAAGTGGTGGAGACAGACTCCATATACAGCTTCAAGTGTATGAAGACAGACTCCATATACAGCTTCAAGTGTATGGAGACAGACTCCATATACAGCTTCAAGTGTATGGAGAAAGACTTCATATACAGCTTCAAGTGGTGGAGACAGACTCCATATACAGCTTCAAGTGCATGGAGACACACTCCATATACAGCTTCAAGTGTATGGAGGCAGTCTCCATATACAGCTTCAAGTGTATGGAGACAGACTCCATATACAGCTTCAAGTGGTGGAGACAGACTCCATATACAGCTTCAAGTGTATGGAGACAGACTCCATATACAGCTTCAAGTGTATGGAGACAGACTCCATATACAGCTTCAAGTGGAGGAGACAGACTCCATACACAGCTTCAAGTGTATGGAGGCAGACTCCATACACAGCTTCAAGTGTATGGAGACACACTCCATATACAGCTTCAAGTGTATGGAGACAGACTCCATATACAGCTTCAAGTGTATGGAGACAGACTCCATATACAGCTTCAAGTGTATGGAGGCAGACTCCATATACAGCTTCAAGTGGTGGAGACAGACTCCATATGCAGCTTGAAGTGGTGGAGACAGACTCCATATACAGCTTCAAGTGTATGAGACAGACTCCATGTACAGCTTCAAGTGGAGGAGACAGACTCCATACACAGCTTCAAGTGTATGGAGGCAGACTCCATACACAGCTTCAAGTGTATGGAGACAGACTCCATATACAGCTTCAAGTGGTGGAGACAGACTCCATATACAGCTTCAAGTGTATGAAGAAAGACTTCATATACAGCTTCAAGTGGTGGAGACAGACTCCATATACAGCTTCAAGTGCATGGAGACACACTCCATATACAGCTTCAAGTGTATGGAGGCAGTCTCCATATACAGCTTCAAGTGTATGGAGACAGACTCCATATACAGCTTCAAGTGGTGGAGACAGACTCCATATACAGCTTCAAGTGTATGGAGACAGACTCCATATACAGCTTCAAGTGTATGGAGACAGACTCCGTATACAGCTTCAAGTGTATGAGACAGACTCCATATACAGCTTCAAGTGTATGAGACAGACTCCATATACAGCTTCAAGTGGAGGAGACAGACTCCATACACAGCTTCAAGTGTATGGAGGCAGACTCCATACACAGCTTCAAGTGTATGGAGACACACTCCATATACAGCTTCAAGTGTATGGAGACAGACTCCATATACAGCTTCAAGTGTATGGAGACAGACTCCATATACAGCTTCAAGTGGTGGAGACAGACTCCATATGCAGCTTGAAGTGGTGGAGACAGACTCCATATACAGCTTCAAGTGTATGAGACAGACTCCATATACAGCTTCAAGTGGAGGAGACAGACTCCATACACAGCTTCAAGTGTATGGAGGCAGACTCCATACACAGCTTCAAGTGTATGGAGACAGACTCCATATACAGGTTCAAGTGTATGGAGACAGACTCCATATACAGCTTCAAGTGTATGGAGGCAGACTCCATATACAGCTTCAAGTGGTGGAGACAGACTCCATATACAGCTTCAAGTGGTGGAGACAGACTCCATATACAGCTTCAAGTGGTGGAGACAGACTCCATATACAGCTTCAAGTGTATGGAGGCAGACTCCATATACAGCTTCAAGTGGCGGAGACAGACTCCATACACAGCTTCAAGTGTATGGAGGCAGACTCCATACACAGCTTCAAATGTATGGAGACAGACTCCATATACAGCTTCAAGTGGTGGAGACAGACTCCATATACAGCTTCAAGTGGTGGAGACAGACTCCATATACAGCTTCAAGTGTTTGGAGGCAGACTCCATATACAGCTTCAAGTGGTGGAGACAGACTCCGTATACAGCTTCAAGTGTATGGAGACATACTCCATATACAGCTTCAAGTGGTGGAGACAGACTCCATATACAGCTTCAAGTGTATGAAGACAGACTCCATATACAGCTTCAAGTGTATGGAGACAGACTCCATATACAGCTTCATGTGTATGGAGGCAGACTCCATATACAGCTTCAAGTGGTGGAGACAGACTCCATATACAGCTTCAAGTGGTGGAGACAGACTCCATATACAGCTTCAAGTGGTGGAGACAGACTCCATATACAGCTTCAAGTGTATGGAGGCAGACTCCATATACAGCTTCAAGTGGCGGAGACAGACTCCATACACAGCTTCAAGTGTATGGAGGCAGACTCCATACACAGCTTCAAATGTATGGAGACAGACTCCATATACAGCTTCAAGTGGTGGAGACAGACTCCATACACAGCTTCAAGTGGTGGAGACAGACTCCATATACAGCTTCAAGTGTATGGAGGCAGACTCCATATACAGCTTCAAGTGGTGGAGACAGACTCCATATACAGCTTCAAGTGCATGGAGACAGACTCCATATACAGCTTCAAGATTCCATATACAGCTTCAAGTGCATGGAGACAGACTCCATATACAGCTTCAAGACTCCATATACAGCTTCAAGACTCCATATACAGCTTCAAGTGTATGGAGACAGACTCCATATACAGCTTCAAGTGTATGGAGACAGACTCCATACACAGCTTCAAGTGTATGGAGACAGACTCCATATACAGCTTCAAGACTCCATATACAGCTTCAAGACTCCATATACAGCTTCAAGTGTATGGAGACAGACTCCATATACAGCTTCAAGTGTATGGAGACAGACTCCATACACAGCTTCAAGTGTATGGAGACAGACTCCATATACAGCTTCAAGACTCCATATACAGCTTCAAGTGTATGGAGACAGACTCCATATACAGCTTCAAGTGTATGGAGACAGACTCCATACACAGCTTCAAGTGTATGGAGACAGACTCCATATACAGCTTCAAGTGGTGGAGACAGACTCCATATACAGCTTCAAGTGGTGGAGACAGACTCCATATACAGCTTCAAGTGTATGAAGACAGACTCCATATACAGCTTCAAGTGTATGGAGACAGACTCCATATACAGCTTCAAGTGTATGGAGACAGGCTCCATATACAGCTTCAAGTGGTGGAGACAGACTCCATATACAGCTTCAAGTGCATGGAGACAGACTCCATATACAGCTTCAAGTGTATGGAGACAGACTCCATATACAGCTTCAAGTTTATGGAGGCAGACTCCATATACAGCTTCAAGTGGTGGAGACAGACTCCATATACAGCTTCAAGTGGTGGAGACAGACTCCATATACAGCTTCAAGTGTTTGGAGACAGACTCCATACACAGCTTCAAGTGGTGGAGACAGACTCCATATACAGCTTCAAGTGTATGGAGGCAGACTCCATATACAGCTTCAAGTGGTGGAGACAGACTCCATATACAGCTTCAAGTGTATGAGACAGACTCCATATACAGCTTCAAGTGCATGGAGACAGACTCCATTTACAGCTTCAAGACTCCATATACAGCTTCAAGTGGTGGAGACAGACTCCATATACAGCTTCAAGTGCATGGAGACAGACTACATATACAGCTTCAAGACTCTATATACAGCTTCAAGACTCCATATACAGCTTCAAGTGTATGGAGACAGACTCCATATACAGCTTCAAGTGTATGGAGACAGACTCCATATACAGCTTCAAGTGTATGGAGACAGACTCCATATACAGCTTCAAGTGGTGGAGACAGACTCCATATACAGCTTCAAGTGGTGGAGACAGACTCCATATACAGCTTCAAGTGTATGAAGACAGACTCCATATACAGCTTCAAGTGTATGGAGACAGACTCCATATACAGCTTCAAGTGTATGGAGAAAGACTCCATATACAGCTTCAAGTGTATGGAGACAGACTCCATATACAGCTTCAAGTGTATGGAGACAGACTCCATACACAGCTTCAAGTGGTGGAGACAGACTCCATATACAGCTTCAAGTGCATGGAGACAGACTCCATATACAGCTTCAAGACTCCATATACAGCTTCAAGACTCCATATACAGCTTCAAGTGTATGGAGACAGACTCCATATACAGCTTCAAGTGTATGGAGACAGACTCCATACACAGCTTCAAGTGGTGGAGGATCTAAAGGTTTCGTCAGTAGACAGATAAAGTTTAATAATAAAATAGATAAATAGATATATTATTTTAGACAAAAAGCCCAAAAGTTCTAAATTAAATTCGTCAATAATTTCTGACTTCAGAATATCTGAATTAAGTCATTAGAGGGAAAGGAATTCAGGCCCTGATTAATTTTAGATCTAATTGACAAATGTGGAATGGAAATTTTATTGATGGAAGAGATTCATTCAATTACTGTGAGTGTACTCACCTAGTTGTGCTTGCGGGGGTTGAGCTTTGGCTCTTTGGTCCCGCCTCTCAACTGTCAATCAACTGGTGTACAGGTTCCTGAGCCTACTGGGCTCTATCATATCTACATTATAAACTGTGTATGGAGTCAGCCTCCACCACATCACTGCCTAATGCATTCCACTAACTACCACACTGAACAAGGTTATTGAACGATTGAGAGGGGTAGAGTGTGTGTTCTCTGACCCCTAAGGGGGGCGTCACCCCCTGTGAACTCTCTGATACATGTATGAAGCTTCTGTATCTATATCTAATTCCTGAGTAATCACTTTATAACTATAGATAATTCCTGTTGTTAATATGACATAATAATGCCAATTACAGGTCACAAACCAGCTAGTTAGCGACACTTAACGAGCCTCGACGGTGATTGGGTCGTTAGTGCATATTAAAGTTGCAGGTTGTAGAAGATGTTCATTATTCACTCAGTGTGTGTGGGTAGGGGACTATTGCAATCACCTAGTAGGTAATTAGTATAGTGTAGACTAAGGTATACTGCCCCTAGGGTGCTGGTGGTCACCCTAGAGGTCCAGGTGATGAGAGTGCTTGTACTCAACAGTCAGTATAGTGTAGACTAAGGTATACTGCCCCTAGGGTGCTGGTGGTCACCCTAGAGGTCCAGAAGGGTGATGGGAGTGCTTGTACTCAACAGTCAGTATAGTGTAGACTAAGGTATACTGCCCCTAGGGTGCTGGTGGTCACCCTAGAGGTCCAGAAGGGTGATGAGTGCTTGTACTCAACAGTCAGTATAGTGTAGACTAAGGTACACTGCCCCTAGGGTGCTGGAGGTCACCCTAGAGGTCCAGAAGGGTGATGAGTGCTTGTACTCAACAGTCAGTATAGTGTAGACTAAGGTATACTGCCCCTAGGGTGCTGGAGGTCACCCTAGAAGTCCAGAAGGGTGATGATAGTGCTTGTACTCAACAGTCAGTATAGTGTAGACTAAGGTACACTGCCCCTAGGGTGCTGGAGGTCACCCTAGAGGTCCAGAAGGGTGATGCGAGTGCTTGTACTCAACAGTCGGTGGCGACTTACTACGGCCAGAGTGAAAGTCTTCAGTTTACTGGGAACATCTCGTGGCCCGGGGGGCGGCCCCCCCGTGATCAACCAGTCTGTGGCTTTGACAACTCCAGGTGTCCCGAGCCCCAGGGTGAGTGCTGCTCCTAGGGTGAGTGGTGGCCCTAGGGTGACTGTTAGCCCAGGGTGAGTGGTGGTCCAGGGTGAGTGGTGGCCCAGGGTGAGTGTTGGCCCTAGGGCGAGTGTTGCCCCTAGGGTGAGTGTTGGCCCTAGGGTGAGTGATGCTCCTAGGGTGAGTGTTGGCCAGGGTGAGTGGTGGCCAGGGTGAGTGTTGGCCCTAGTGTGAGTGTTGGCCCTAGGGTGAGTGTTGGCTCTAGGGTGAGTGTTGGCCAGGGTGAGTGGTGGCCAGGGTGAGTGGTGGCCCTAAGGTGAGTGGTGGCCCTAGGGTGAGTGTTGGCCCTAGGGTGAGTGTTGGCCCTAGGGTGAGTGTTGGCCCTAGGGTGAGTGTTGGCTCTAGGGTGAGTGCTGGCCAGGGTGAGTGGTGGCCAGGGTGAGTGGTGGCCCTAGGGTGAGTGTTGGCCCTAGGGTGAGTGTTGGCCAGGGTGAGTGGTGGCCAGGGGGAGTTGTGCTCTTAGGGTGAGTGTTGGCCAGGGTGAGTGTTGGCCAGGGTGTGTGGGAACCGACCTGTGAGATTTATATTTATTTAATTTATATGAATTTATATTTACGTTAATTTATATACTTCGATAGCAATTTGTATAATGTTAAGTGGACTGTATTTCTGCAATAATCTCATAATCTCACAAATCGATCCTCTACACATTAGGGGGGGTTTATATTACACATATGCAGCCAATCAAATTACAGTAATAGCTACATACATTGATGAGGTTCCTTCTCTTATAGTACAGCAGGTTAGTCCACCAGGTATAACTAGAGTGTAGACACCAAATTATCCTCTTTGAGGTAGCTTCTATCACCCAGTAACTGGTGCACATAATCTTGCATCCTCGTCTTGACCTGTCAAAAGTGCGCTAGCTGTGAAGCCAGAATCCTATATATGACAAGTATATCAGAGAAAACAGTACATGGAACATGAGGACCTGGCTTAATTACCTTTAGTTTGAGGCTTCCATGTGATCTAACCGGATAACCCTACCCAATGACATTAATGGCCACTAATGATAGATAATGGGTTTCGGATAGACACTTAACTTGAATTTGTAGACAGCGTGTTGATAATGGTACACTTTTAGTTTCCATAACACTACGTCCAAGTAAATTTAACAGGAGCCGAATTTGCTCCCGTGTGAGCCTCTGGTCTAGTATAAACAATGGCTGCCCTCCTTCCCCACTGACGCCTGGCCTACTTTGTCCAGATTTCAGAAAGTGATAGAAGGGTCACATTTACTCTACTTTAATATTGATAATTAAGTTAATTTATATAAGATGTTTTTATGATGGTAAAGTCCAAAGACTAATGTATTTAAGAACAATTCCCAGCAGAATAGCTGGTGAATTATAATAGTATGTGGTGATGATATCCCGTTTTCTATAGACGGTAATTCCACTACAAGTTACGTTTTCTATGGGTAACTTGTTTATACAACACAGCACTTATCTGTCTGTATGATATATTAAATGGTGTCGGATTTTCCGACATAATTCCCCAGGGGCTGCTCACGGGTCGAAGTCCTAATTAGAACAGACGAACACCGATACTCCTCCATCGAATTATTACATTAATTTGATGTTAGTAGTTATTAATCACACATTTGTGTGTCTGTTCGTACAGGACGGATGTCCCGTACTAGAGTTGCAGGGGTTAGAAGTCTAATGCAATTTCATTTCCCTGTCAACTCTTGAAAGGCTAATATTCAAGCCTTATTACATATTATTTAACCCAGAAGACTGAATGTGATCAAGTACTACAGTCAAGTATGATTCAGGGACTGCAGTGAGATCAGTGACATTAGATATAACTTGAAGTTTCTTCAGGTAACTGGTCACTGATATATAAACACTGAGGCCCATGGAATGCATCTTGATTAAATAATAAATGTATCAAATCAGTCATCAGATTTATTGGGGTTTTAATTTAGTTAATTGATTCAGAAGATTGAATAGCTCATCATTAAAGTAAAGTATGGTTCTGAGACTGCAGTGGGTTCAGTGACATTGGTCGCAGTGACTTGTAGCTGTTTTAGGCTACTGTTCACTGATTTGCCACTGAGGCCTCATGAACTCATCTCCAGCTTTAAATGATGATACTAACATCAACTTCTGTTGGTATAGTCAGCTGTAATCTCCTTAGTATAATGCTACTGGAGAAATATAATCAGCTGACAAATTTAGATTTCTACTGGTATTGTTTATCTGCAGTCATAGGTCTCCTCAGGCTTGATACTGGGCCTGAGAGTAATTTACCTCCTGCAGAGTTTAACATGGTTATGCCCTGATATTTAGTAGGGCTACCGATGAATCGATGACAATAGTCTGTCCCTACAAGGAGACCGAAGTCGGTGAGGTGATCAGACTTAATATTATCTGCCAATTTTATTCCTCTATTTCTCAGGAATTTGGCTGTTGCTCTCAGACCTTGAACTTGTAGGTCTACTGGTATTTTGTCCACCACAATGGCTTGTACTCGACAGACGTACCTGCCTAAGCGTACTGATGGTTGTACCACCTGGTAGACTTGAGGTCCTGCATCTGTTACAAACCCTGAGATGTTGAATGACATCTGGGCTACAGGCCTTAATTGTAATTCATCTGCCAACTTTTTAGTGATATATGTTCTTTGGGATCCTTGGTCAAACAACCCACGGGTATGGACCTTGGCCCTCTTATTCAGGATGGTAATTTGGGCAGTAGGCAAAGTCGTATTACCTTTAGACTTTGCCGATTGGACACTCTTTGTTTGTTGCACCTTGCAGTACTGTACTGTGGTGGGAATGCTATCTTCCACCTTGGGTCTTGAATACGTTAATTTCGTATATTTGCACAGTGCTGCATGGTGCCTACCTCTTCTACACCTGTTACAGGTGTTGAATTGGGTATCACAATAGTCTATGTTGTGTGACTTGAGACACCTCGAACATCTCCCTAATTCCTGGAGTCGCTCAATACGAGTGTCTCTGGTTGGATAATTAGCACAACAGTATGTTGAATGTTTCTTTTTGCAGAACATACATGTCCCCCAGCCTACTGCACGTTTGGAAGTTACCGGTTTGGGTGAACTAGTAACAGTAGGCTTGGAGGATGCTGCTGCATTGTCAGATTTTCTGCAAATTGATGTTTGAGTAATTGGTTGATGTTTATTTGGGGTGGTTGTTTTACCCTTTAATTGACTCTTATTTTCTATTTCTGAAGGCTTGCAAGAGGCTTTAACTTCCTCATTTGCTCGTCGTTTGTTTATGATGGAATGTAAACCTTCAGTGATGTCCTGTACTGTCAGGATGGTGTTATGTTGATGTGCATATAATTCATCTAGTATATCGCTGGACAATTTTCGTTGAAGGACTACTTTGGTCATCCATTCACTAGTAGTTATATCAACCTTAAGTCTGAATGTTCTTAGTAGTGACTCAAACTCCATGCTGAAGGATTGTAATGAGTCAGCAGTCTGATCAGGTTGAGGTAAATCCAGCAATTGTAGTACTAGATGTATGATAGTTTTCTCATTGCCAGCATTATCCCTAGGAGGCTGGACTGGGAAATTAGTGCTGTCGCTATTTTCATTTACATTTTCTACTACTGGTTCAGCTTCACCTCTAGTTTGGAGGCATGTTAACTTAGTAGCCTCAGGTATTGGGTTTTCAGAAACCACAGAGACTGTGGATAAATTGTCTGAGAACTGCTTAATTTCTGGTGGTATAATATTAGGTGAAGCTGTAGTGGGTGAAGCTTTACTGGGTGAAGCTTTATCCTTGTTGATTAAAGGATCTAATCTGGCTTTACATTTATTCTCAAAAAGATCCAGATCATCCATAACATTATCTACTTTATTTGGTGTACTTGCTATTTGTTCTGATTCAATTATCCTGTGTAAATGTTCCAACCTGGCTTGAGTTTCTTCTTCATATTGTGCAAGGTCAGACAGGAATGGTTCCACATCTTCAACTACTATGTCGTCGTCGTGGACCTGATTTTGGTAAGATTTCCTATTTGCTTTCAATATATGCAATTGGGTTTGAATCTGTAACAGTGGTATTTTCAACCGATGATAATTAATTACAGGCTCATATAACAACTGTTCATATTGGTTGAGATCTCTTGTTAGTTGGCGTTTGCTTGATATTAAAGCACGCTTTGCTTTCTGTGGATTAGTCATGGTGACTTGTTAATTGAGCACCACTGGCTCATAAATTGTGAGCAAGTACTAATGGTAGCCTAGGGTAAATTCTGCACTCACTAGGCAATAATCCTACCTCTACTAGAGGTTAGCACTTAAAATTAATACACATTATATATATACAATCATCCACACTAATGATTTGAGTGATAAACCAGTGTCACTGGAAGTACCTTTAGGTTAGCTCTTCTATATCACCCTAGGATGGTAGAGACACTAATTAATCACTCAAAGGTGTAATGATCATAAGTAAATTATTATATATACAACTCAACTCGAGTTGATAAAAATTACACCCAAAATAGGGTCTGGACCAATCATTAATGGTGCTAGGTTAATCAATATAGTACAACTGACTATGGTAATAATGGGACTAGGATGAACAATAATAGTTCAACTAGTCATATCCTACCCTGTTGTGGGTTTGCAATTAGTAAATATTATACTGTGATCACTAGTGCAATATATATTAAATAATTCTCTATCTTGGAGAAATAATATACACAATTATTGATAATAGCCTCTTAATTAGCCTCTATGAAACTTCTAATATTATCTAGAAGTATTAAATGTTATTAGTGACCTCGCGAAATAAAGTCCACAAAATTCGTGGATAATCTCTCGCGAAATGTAACACCACGAAATCCGTGAACAATCTCGCGAAGACACAGTCACTAATTTGGCTGGATTCTATATTAGCGCTGTCATTTCACGAAATAACACGCCACCAAATATCTGTGGGTGTGCATGAAACCGCTGACGAAGCTGAACTGGGCTGAGGGAGGCTCCTGAGCTCCCTCGAGGCTAGGCTGCCGTCTTGACTGCTGGCCTTTGTTTAAATAACACTGCACTAGTATATTTAATGAATCCACTGGTTTGGTTAACTGGTTCATCCGGTACTAAGATGACCAAATGTGGGTTCAAAGGATCAAATAATCCGTCATCCGGTTCGAAGATGACCAATTAATCCGGTTCTGAAGGACCAAATAATGTGGGAACCGACCTGTGAGATTTATATTTATTTAATTTATATGAATTTATATTTACGTTAATTTATATACTTCGATAGCAATTTGTATAATGTTAAGTGGACTGTATTTCTGCAATAATCTCATAATCTCACAAATCGATCCTCTACACATTAGGGGGGGTTTATATTACACATATGCAGCCAATCAAATTACAGTAATAGCTACATACATTGATGAGGTTCCTTCTCTTATAGTACAGCAGGTTAGTCCACCAGGTATAACTAGAGTGTAGACACCAAATTATCCTCTTTGAGGTAGCTTCTATCACCCAGTAACTGGTGCACATAATCTTGCATCCTCGTCTTGACCTGTCAAAAGTGCGCTAGCTGTGAAGCCAGAATCCTATATATGACAAGTATATCAGAGAAAACAGTACATGGAACATGAGGACCTGGCTTAATTACCTTTAGTTTGAGGCTTCCATGTGATCTAACCGGATAACCCTACCCAATGACATTAATGGCCACTAATGATAGATAATGGGTTTCGGATAGACACTTAACTTGAATTTGTAGACAGCGTGTTGATAATGGTACACTTTTAGTTTCCATAACACTACGTCCAAGTAAATTTAACAGGAGCCGAATTTGCTCCCGTGTGAGCCTCTGGTCTAGTATAAACAATGGCTGCCCTCCTTCCCCACTGACGCCTGGCCTACTTTGTCCAGATTTCAGAAAGTGATAGAAGGGTCACATTTACTCTACTTTAATATTGATAATTAAGTTAATTTATATAAGATGTTTTTATGATGGTAAAGTCCAAAGACTAATGTATTTAAGAACAATTCCCAGCAGAATAGCTGGTGAATTATAATAGTATGTGGTGATGATATCCCGTTTTCTATAGACGGTAATTCCACTACAAGTTACGTTTTCTATGGGTAACTTGTTTATACAACACAGCACTTATCTGTCTGTATGATATATTAAATGGTGTCGGATTTTCCGACAGGGTGAATGTTGGCCAGGGTGAGTGTTGGCCAGGGTGAGTGTTGGCCCTAGAGTGAATGTTGGCCAGGGTGAGTGTTGGCCAGGGTGAGTGTTGGCCAGGGTGAGTGTTGGCCAGGGTGAGTGGTGGCCCTAGGGTGAGTGTTGGCCCAGGGTGAGTGTTGGTCCTAGGGTGAGTGGGTGAGTGTTGGCCCAGGGTGAGTGGTGGCCCTAGGGTGAGTGTTGGCCCAGGGTGAGTGTTGGCCCTAGGGTGAGTGGGTGAGCGTTGGCCCAGGGTGAGTGGTTGGCCCTAGGGTGAGTGTTGGCCCAGGGTGAGTGGTGGCCCTAGGGTGAGTGGGTGAGTGTTGGCCCAGGGTGAGTGGTGGCCCTAGGGTGAGAGTTGGCCAGGGTGAGTGTTGGCCCAGGGTGAGTGTGGCCCTAGGGTGGCCCTAGGGTGAGTGTTGGCTCTAGGGTGAGTGTTGTTGGCCAGGGTGAGTGGTGGCCAGGGTGAGTGGTGGCCCTAAGGGTGAGTGGTGGCCCTAGGGTGAGTGTTGGCCCTAGGGTGAGTGTTGGCCCTAGGGTGAGTGTTGGCCCTAGGGTGAGTGTTGGCTCTAGGGTGAGTGTTGGCCAGGATGAGTGTTGGCCAGGGTGAGTGGTGGCCCTAGGGTGAGTGTTGGCCCAGGGTGAGTGTTGGCCAGGGTGAGTGGTGCTCCTAGGGTGAGTGTTGGCCAGGGTGAGTGGTGGCCAGGGGGAGTTGTGCTCTTAGGGTGAGTGTTGGCCAGGGTGAGTGTTGGCCAGGGTAAATGTTGGCCAGGGTGAGTGTTGGCCCTAGAGTGAATGTTGGCCAGGGTGAGTGTTGGCCAGGGTGAGTGTTGGCCAAGGTGAGTGTTGGCCAGGGTGAGTGGTGGCCAGGGTGAGTGTTGGCCCAGGGTGAGTGGTGGCCCTAGGGTGAGTGTTGGCCCAGGGTGAGTGTTGGCCCTAGGGTGAGTGGGTGAGTGTTGGCCCAGGGTGAGTGGTGGCCCTAGGGTGAGTGTTGGCCAGGGTGGGTGTTGGCCAGGGTGAGTGTTGGCCAGGGTGGGTGTTGGCCAGGGTGAGTGTTGGCCAGGGTGAGTGTTGGCCAGGGTGAGTGTTGGCCAGGGTGGGTGTTGGCCAGGGTGAGTGTTGGCCAGGGTGGGTGTTGGCCAGGGTGAGTGTTGGCCAGGGTGAGTGTTGGCCAGGGTGAGTGGTAACCCTAGGGTGAGTATTGGCCAGGGTGAGTGGTGGCCCCTAGGGTGTGTTGGCCAGGGTAAGTGTTGGCCAGGATGAGTGGTGCTCCTAGAGTGAGTGTTGGCCAGGGTGAGTGGTGGCCAGGGTGAGTGGTGGCCCCTAGGGTGAGTGGTGGCCCCTAGGATGAGTGTTGGCCCTAGGGTGAATGTTGGCCAGGGTGAGTGTTGGCCAGCGTGAGTGGTGGCCCCTAGGGTGAGTGGTGGCCCTAGGGTGAGTGGTGGCCCCTAGGGTGAGTGTTGGCCAGGGTGAGTGGTGGCCAGGGTGAGTGGTGGCCCCTAGAGTGAGTGGTGGCCCTAGGGTGAGTGGTGGCCCCTAGGGTGAGTGGTGGCCAGGGTGAGTGGGGGCCCCTAGGGTGAGTGGTGGCCAGGGTGAGTGGTGGCCCATAGGGTGAGTGGGGGCCCCTAGGGTGAGTGGTGGCCAGGGTGAGTGGTGGCCAGGGTGAGTGGTGGCCAGAGTGAGTGGTGGCCCTAGGGTGAGTGGTGGCCCCTAGGGTGAGTGGTGGCCAGGGTGAGTGGTGGCCCCTAGGGTGAGTGGTGGACAGGGTGAGTGGTGGCCCCTAGGGTGAGTGGTGGCCAGGGAGAGTGGTGGCCCCTAGGGTGAGTGGTGGCCAGTGTGAGTGGTGGCCAGGGAGAGTGGTGGCCCCTAGGGTGAGTGGTGGCCAGGGTGAGTGGTGGCCCCTAGGGTGAGTGGTGGCCAGGGTGAGTGGTGGCCAGGGAGAGTGGTGGCCCCTAGGGTGAGTGGTGGCCAGGCTGAGTGGTGGCCAGGGAGAGTGGTGGCCCCTAGGGTGAGTGGTGGCCAGGGAGAGTGGTGGCCCCTAGGGTGAGTGGTGGCCAGGGAGAGTGGTGGCCCCTAGGGTGAGTGGTGGCCAGGGAGAGTGGGGGCCCCTAGGGTGAGTGGTGGCCAGGGTGAGTGGTGGCCCCTAGAGTGAGTGTTGGCCAGGGTGAGTGGTGGCCCCTAGAGTGAGTGTTGGCCAGGGTGAGTGGTGGCCAGGGTAAGACAGATTTAAAGTCATAAATATGTCACCCCAAAATAACCCACTACACCCCCACACTACACCCCCACACTACACCACCACACTACACCCCACACACTACACACCCACACTACACCCCACACACTACACACCCACACTACACCCCCACACTACACCCCCCACACTACACCCCCACACTACACCCCCACACTACACCCCCACACTACACCCCCCACACTACACCCCCACACTACACCCCCACACTACACCCCCACACTACACACCCACTACACCACACTACACCCCCACACTACACCCCCACACTACACCCCACAATAACACACTACACCCCCCACACTACACCCCCACACTACACCCCCCACACTACACCACCACACTACACCCCCACACTACACCCCCCACACTACACCCCCACACTACACCCCCACACTACACTGGAGTATACTACGGGCCCCCCACACTACACCACCACACTACACCCCCACACTACACCCCACAATAACCCACTACACCCCTCACAGGACCCTGGAGTACAGTGGCGGGCCTCCTGGCACTACACCCCCACACTACACCCCCACACTACACCCCCACACTACACCCCCACACTACACACTACCCCCCACAGGACCCCACTACACCCCCACACTACACCCCCACACTACACCCCCACAATAACCCACTACACCCCACACACTACACCCCCACACTACACCCCCACACTACACCCCCACACTACACCCCACACACTACACAGACCCCACACTACACCCCTGGCACTACACCCCCACAATAACCAATAACACTACACCCCCACACTACACCCCCACACTACACCCCCGACACTACACCCCACAATAACCCACTACACCCCCACACTACACCCCCACACTACACCCACCGACATTACACCCCACAATACACCCCCACACTACACCCCCACACTACACCCCACACTACACCCCCACACTACACCCCCACACTACACCCCCCACACTACACCCCCACACTACACCCCCACACTAGTGGCCGGCCCCACACTACACCCCCACACTACACTCCCACACTACACCCCACACACTACACCCCCACACTACACCCCCACACTACACCCCCACACTACACCCCCACACTACACCCCCACACTACACCCCCACACTACACCCCCACACTACACCCCCCACACTACACCCCCACACTACACCCCACACTACACTTCCACACTACACCCCACAATAACCCACTACACCCCCACAGGACCCTGGAGTATAGTGGCCGGCCTCCTGGCACTACACCCCCACACTACACCCCCCACACACCCACACTACCCCACACTACCCCACCCACTACACCCCCACACTACAACCCCACACTACACCCCCACACTACACCCCACAATAACTTACTACACCCCCACAGGACCTTGGAGTATAGTGGCCGGCCTCCTGGCACTACACCCCCACACTACACCCCCACACTACACCCCCACACTACACTACACCCCCACACTAACCCCCCACACTACACCCCACACCCACTACACCCCCACACTACACCCCCACACTACACCCCACAATAACCCACTACACCCCCACAGGACCCTGGAGTATAGTGGCCGGCCTCCTGGCACTACACCCCCACACTACACCCCCACACTACACCCCCACACTACACCCCACACTACACCCCCACACTACACCCCACAATAACCCAATACACCCCCACAGGACCCTGGAGTATAGTGGCCGGCCTCCTGGCACTACACCCCCCACACTACACCCCCACACTACACCCCACACACTACACCCCCCCACACTACACCCCCACAATACACCCACACTACACCCCCACACTACACCCCCACAGGACCCTGGAGTATAGTGGCCGGCCTCCTGGCACTACACCCCCACCCTACACCCCACACCTACACCCCACACTACACCCCCACACTACACCCCCACACTACACCCCCACACTACACCCCCACACTACACCCACAATAACCCACTACACCCCCACACTACACCCCCACACTACACCCCCACACTACCCACACTACACCCCCACACTACACCCCCACACTACACCCCCCTACACTACTACCCCCCACACTACACCCCCACACTACACCCCCCACACTACACCCCCACACTACACACTACACCCTCACACTACACCCCCACACTACACCCCCACACTACACCCCCACACTACACCCCCACACTACACTACACTACACCCCCACACTACACCCCAATAACTACCCCTACACCCCCCTGGCACTAGGACCCTGGACTACACCCCCACACTACCTCCCCACACTACACCCCCACACTACACCCCACAATAACCCACTATACACCCCCACACTACACCCCACAATAACCCACACACTACACCCCCACACTACACCCCACAATAACCCACTACACCCCCACACTACCCCCCACACTAGTGGCCGGCCTCCCCACACTACACCCCCACACTACACCCCCACACTACACCCCCCACACTACACCCCCACACTACACCCCCACACTACACCCCCACACTACACCCCCACAATAACCCACTACACCCCCACACTACACCCCCACACTACACCCCCACACTACACCCCCACACTACACCCCTACACACTACACCCCCACACTACAACCACACTACACCCCCACACTACACCCCACAATAACCCACTACACCCCCACACTACACCCCACAATAACCCACTACACCCCCACAGGACCCTGGAGTATAGTGGCCGGCCTCCTGGCACTACACCCCCACACTACACCCCCACACTACACCCCCACACTACACCCCCACACTACACCCCCACAGTGCACCCCCACACTACAACCACACTACACCCCCACACCACACCCCCACACTACACCCCCCACACTACACCCCCACAGTACACCCCCACACTACACCCCACTACACCCCCACACTACACCCCCACAGTGCACCCCCACAATTCGCCCCCACTACACCCCCACACTACACCCCCACACTACACCCCCACACTACACCCCACAATAACCCACTACACCCCCACAGGACCCTGGAGTATAGTGGCCGGCCTCCTGGCACTACACCCCCACACTACACCCCCCACACTACACCCCCACACTACACCCCCACAGGACCCTGGAGTATAGTGGCCCACACTCCCCCACACTACACCCCCACACTACATCCCCACACTACACCCCCACACTACACCCCCCACACTACACCCTACACTACACCCACTACACCCCACACTACACCCTGGAGTATACACCGGCCTCCCCACACTACACCCCCACACTACACCCCACAATAACCCACTACACCCCCACACTACACCCTCACACTACACCCCCACACTACACCCCCACACTACACCCCACAATAACCCACTACACCCCCACAGGACCCTGGAGTATAGTGGCCGGCCTCCTGGCACTACACCCCCACACTACACCCCCACACTACACCCCCCACACTACACCCCACAATAACCCACTACACCCCCACAGGACCCTGGAGTATAGTGGCCGGCCTCCTGGCACTACACCCCCACACTAGACCCCCACACTACACCCTCCACACTACACCCCCACACTACACCCCACAATAACCCACTACACCCCCACAGGACCCTGGAGTATAGTGGCCGGCCTCCTGGCTACTACACCCCCACACTACACCCCCACACTACACCCCACAATAACCCACTACACCCCCACAGGACCCTGGAGTACTAGTGGCGGGCCTCCTGGCACTACACCCCCACACTACACCCCCACACTACACCCCACAATAACCCACTACACCCCCACAGGACCCTGGAGTATAGTGGCCGGCCTCCTGGCACTACACCCCCACACTACACCCCACAATAACCCACTACACCCCCACAGGACCCTGGAGTATAGTGGCCGGCCTCCTGGCACTACACCCCCACACTACACCCCACAATAACCCACTACACCCCCACACTACACGTCACAATAACCCACTACACCCCCACACTACACCCCACACTAACCCCACACTACACCCACACACTACACCCCACAATAACCCACTACACCCCCACAGGACCCTGGAGTATAGTGGCCGGCCTCCTGGCACTACACCCCCACACTACACCCCACAATAACCCACTACACCCCCACAGGACCCTGGAGTATAGTGGCCGGCCTCCTGGCACTACACCCCCACACTACACCCACACACTACACCCCCACACTACACCCCCACACTACACCCCCACAATAACCCACTACACCCCCACAGGACCCAGGAGTATAGTGGCCGGCCTCCTGGCACAACACCCCCACACTACACCCCCACACTACACCCCCACACTACACCCCACAATACACCACACTACACACAATACCCCTACACCCCCACAGGACCCTGGAGTATAGTGGCCGGCCTCCTGGCACTACACCCCCACACTACACCCCCACACTACACCCCCACACTACTCCCCCACACTACACCCCCACACTACACCCCCCACACTACACCCCACACTACACCCCCACACTACACCCCCACACTACACCCCCACACTACACCCCACAATAACCCACTACACCCCCACAGGACCCTGGAGTATAGTGGCCGGCCTCCTGGCACTACACCCCCACACTACACCCCCCACACTACACCCCACAATAACCCACTACACCCCCACACTACACCCCCACACTACACTTCCACACTACACCCCACAATAACCTACTACACCCCCACAGGACCTTGGAGTATAGTGGCCGGCCTCCTGGCACTACACCCCCACACTACACCCCCACACTACACCCCACAATAACCCACTACACCCCCACACTACACCCCCACACTACACCCCCACACTACACCCCACAATAACTTACTACGCCCCCACAGGACCTTGGAGTATAGTGGCCGGCCTCCTGGCACTACACCCCCACACTACACCCCCACACTACACCCCACAATAACCCACTACACCCCCACACTACACCCCCCACACTACACCCCACACTACACCCCCACACTACACCCCCACACTACACCCCCACACTACACCCCACAATAACCCACTACACCCCCACAGGACCCTGGAGTATAGTGGCCGGCCTCCTGGCACTACACCCCCACACTAAACCCCCACACTACACCCCCACACTACACCCCCACACTACACCCCACAATAACCCAATACACCCCCACAGGACCCTGGAGTATAGTGGCGGGCCTCCACACTACACCCCCCACACTACACCCCCACACTACACCCCACACACTACACCCCCCACACTACACCCCACAATAACCCACTACACCCCCACAGGACCCTGGAGTATAGTGGCCGGCCTCCTGGCACTACACCCCCACACCACACCCCCCTCACTACACCCCCACACTACACCCCCACACTACACCCCCACACTACACCCCCCACACTACACCCCCCACACTACACCCCCACACTACACCCCCACACTACACCCCCACACTACACCCCCCACACTACACCCCCCCACACCACACCCCCACACTACACCCCCCACACTACACCCCCACACCACACACCCACCTCACTACACCCCACACTACACCCCCACACTACACCCCCACACTACACCCCCACACTACACCCCCACACTACACCCCCACACTACACAATAACCCACTACACCCCCCAAAGGACCCTGGAGTATAGTGGCCGGCCTCCTGGCACTACACCCCCACACTACACCCCACAATAACCCACTACACCCCCACACTACACCCCACAATAACCCACTACACCCCCCACACTACACCCCACAATAACCCACTACACCCCCACAGGACCCTGGAGTATAGTGGCCGGCCTCCTGGCACTACACCCCCACACTACACCCCCACACTACACCCCCACACTACACCCCCACACTACACCCCCACAGTACACCCCCACACTACACCCCACAATAACCCACTACACCCCCACACTACACCCCCCACACTACACGCCCACTGTACACCCCCACACTACACCCCACAATAACCCACTACACCCCCACACTACACCCCACAATAACCCACTACACCCCCACACTACACCCCACAATAACCCACTACACCCCCCACAGGACCCTGGAGTATAGTGGCCGGCCTCCTGGCACTACACCCCCACACTACACCCCCACACTACACCCCCACACTACACCCCCACACTACACCCCCACAGTGCACCCCCACACTAAACCTACTACACCCCCACACCACACCCCCACACTACACCCCCACACTACACCCCCACAGTACACCCCCACACTACACCCCACTACACCCCCACACTACACCCCCACAGTGCACCCCCACAATTCACCCCACTACACCCCCACACTACACCCCCACACTACACCCCCACACTACACCCCACAATAACCCACTACACCCCCACAGGACCCTGGAGTATAGTGGCCGGCCTCCTGGCACTACACCCCCACACTACACCCCCCACACTACACCCCCACACTACACCCCCACAGGACCCTGGAGTATAGTGGCCGGCCTCCTGGCACTACACCCCCACACTACATCCCCACACTACACCCCCACACTACACCCCCCCCCACACTACACCCTACAATAACCCACTACACCCCCACAGGACCCTGGAGTATAGTGGCCGGCCTCCTGGCACTACACCCCCCCACACTACACCCCCACACTACACCCCCCACACTACACCCCCACACTACACCCCCACACTACACCCCACAATAACCCACTACACCCCCACAGGACCCTGGAGTATAGTGGCCGGCCTCCTGGCACTACACCCCCACACTACACCCCCACACTACACCCCCACACTACACCCCACAATAACCCACTACACCCCCACAGGACCCTGGAGTATAGTGGCCGGCCTCCTGGCACTACACCCCCACACTACACCCCCACACTACACCCTCCACACTACACCCCCACACTACACCCCACAATAACCCACTACACCCCCACAGGACCCTGGAGTATAGTGGCCGGCCTCCTGGTACTACACCCCCACACTACACCCCCACACTACACCCCACAATAACCCACTACACCCCCACAGGACCCTGGACTATAGTGGCGGGCCTCCTGGCACTACACCCCCACACTACACCCCCACACTACACCCCACAATAACCCACTACACCCCCACAGGACCCTGGAGTATAGTGGCCGGCCTCCTGGCACTACACCCCCACACTACACCCCACAATAACCCACTACACCCCCACAGGACCCTGGAGTATAGTGGCCGGCCTCCTGGCACTACACCCCCACACTACACCCCACAATAACCCACTACACCCCCACACTACACCCCACAATAACCCACTACACCCCCACACTACACCCCACAATAACCCACTACACCCCCACAGGACCCTGGAGTATAGTGGCCGGCCTCCTGGCACTACACCCCCACACTACACCCCACAATAACCCACTACACCCCCACAGGACCCTGGAGTATAGTGGCCGGCCTCCTGGCACTACACCCCCACACTACACCCACACACTACACCCCCACACTACACCCCCACACTACACCCCACAATAACCCACTACACCCCCACAGGACCCTGGAGTATAGTGGCCGGCCTCCTGGCACTACACCCCCACACTACACCACACTACACCCCACACACACCCCCACACTACACCCCACAATAACCCACTACACCCCCACAGGACCCTGGAGTATAGTGGCCGGCCTCCTGGCACTACACCCCCACACTACACCCCCACACTACACCCCCACACTACTCCCCCACACTACACCCCCACACTACACCCACTAACCCCACAATACACCCACTACACCCTCACACTACACCCCCACACTACACCCCCACACTACACCCCACAATAACCCACTACACCCCCACAGGACCCTGGAGTATAGTGGCCGGCCTCCTGGTACTACACCCCCACAGTACACCCCCACACTACACCCCACAATAACCCACTACACCCCCACACTACACCCCCACAATAACCCACTACACCCCCACAGGACCCTGGAGTATAGTGGCCGGCCTCCTGGCACTACACCCCCACACTACACACCCCCACACTACACCCTCCACACTACACCCCCACACTACACCCCACAATAACCCACTACACCCCCACAGGACCCTGGAGTATAGTGGCCGGCCTCCTGGCACTACACCCCCACACTACACCCCACAATAACCCACTACACCCCCACAGGACCCTGGAGTATAGTGGCCGGCCTCCTGGCACTACACCCCCACACTACACCCCACAATAACCCACTACACCCCCACAGGACCCTGGAGTATAGTGGCGGGCCTCCTGGCACTACACCCCCACACGACACCCCCACACTACACCCCCACACTACACCCCACATTAACCCACTACACCCCCACAGGACCCTGGAGTATAGTGGCCGGCCTCCTGGCACTACACCCCCACACTACACCCCACAATAACCCACTACACCCCCACAGGACCCTGGAGTATAGTGGCCGGCCTCCTGGCACTACACCCCCACACTACACCCCACAATAACCCACTACACCCCCACAGGACCCTGGAGTATAGTGGCGGGCCTCCTGGCACTACACCCCCACACTACACCCCACAATAACCCACTACACCCCCACAGGACCCTGGAGTATAGTGGCCGGCCTCCTGGCACTACACCCCCACACTACACCCCCACACTACACCCCACAATAACCCACTACACCCCCACACTACACCCCCACAGCACCCTGGAGTATAGTGGCCAGCCTCCTGGCACTACACCCCCACACTACACCCCCACAATACACCCACTACACCCCCACAGGACCCTGGAGTATAGTGGCCGGCCTCCTGGCACTACACTCCCACACTACACCCCCCACACTACACCCCCACAATACACCCACTACACTAGACCCCCACACTACACCCCCACAGGACCCTGGAGTATAGTGGCACAGCCTCCTGGCACTACACCCCCACACTACACCCCCACAATAACCCACTACACCCCCACAGGACCCTGGAGTATAGTGGCCGGCCTCCTGGCACTACACCCCCACACTACACCCCACAATACCCACTACACCCCCACAGGACCCTGGAGTATAGTGGCCGGCCTCCTGGCACTACACCCCACACTACACCCCCACACTACACCCCACAATAACCCACTACACCCCCACAGGACCCTGGAGTATAGTGGCCGGCCTCCTGGCACTACACCCCCACACTACACCCCACAATAACCCACTACACCCCCACAGGACCCTGGAGTATAGTGGCGGGCCTCCTGGCACTACACCCCCCACACGACACCCCCACACTACACCCCCACAATAACCCACTACACCCCCACAGGACCCTGGAGTATAGTGGCCGGCCTCCTGGCACTACACCCCCACACTACACCCCCCCCCACTACACCCCCACACTACACCCCCACAGACCCTGGAGTATAGTGGCCGGCCTCCTGGCACTACACCCCCCCACACTACACCCCCACACTACACCCCACAATAACCCACTACACCCCCACAGGACCCTGGAGTATAGTGGCCGGCCTCCTGGCACTACACCCCCACACTACACCCCCACACTACACCCCACAATAACCCACTACACCCCCACAGGACCCTGGAGTATAGTGGCCGGCCTCCTGGCACTACACCCCCACACTACACCCCACAATAACCCACTACACCCCC
>NW_025554637.1:0-32980 GCF_020424385.1 Procambarus clarkii
TCCCCTGAGGATTTTGTAGATTGTGAATCATATCTCCTCTTACTCTTCTGTCCTCCGGGGTCGTAAGGTGCATTTCCCGCAGCCTTTCCTCGTAACTCGTGCCTCTTAGTTCTGGGACTAGTCTAGTGGCATACCTTTGGACTTTTTCCAGCTTCGTCTTGTACTTGACAAGGTACGGGCTCCATGCTGGGGCCGCATACTCCAGGATTGGTCTTACATATGTGGTGTACAAGATTCTGAATGATTCCTTATACAGGTTCCTGAACGCTGTTCTGATGTTAGCCAGCCTCGCATATGCCGCAGACGATTTTCTTTTTATGTGGGCTTCAGGAGACAGGTTTAGTGTGATATCAACTCCTAGCTCTTTCTCTCTGTCCGTTTCATTAGGTACTTCATCTCCTATTCTGTATCCTGTGTCTGGCCTCCTGTTTCCACTGCCTAAGTTCATTACTTTGCATTTACTCGGGTTGAACTTCAGCAGCCATTTGATGGACCATTCACTCAATCTGTCTAGGTCATCTTGTAGCCTCCTACTATCATCCTCTGTTTCAATCCTCTTCATAATTTTTGCATCATCAGCAAACATTGAGAGAAACGATTCTATACCCTCTAGGAGATTATTAACATATATCAGAAACAGTATAGGTCCAAGGACTGACCCCTGCGGGACTCCATTTATAACGTCTCGTCAATCTGAGAACTCACCCCTCACACTGACTCGTTGTCTCCTGTTGCTGTTGCTTAGGTACTCCTTTATCCAATGGAGTACCTTCCCTTTCACACCGGCCTGCATCTCCTGCTTTTTCACTAGCCTATTGTGTGGTACTGTATCAAAGGCTTTCTGTCAATAAAAAAATATGCAGTCAGCCAACCCTTCTCTTTCTTGCCTGGTCGTAGAATTCAAGTAACCCTGTGAGGCAGGACCTGCCATCCCTGAACCCATGTTGATGCTGTGTTACAAAGTTCTTTCGCTCCAGATGTTCTACTAGCTTTCATCGCACAATCTTCTCCTTCAGCTTGCATGGTATGCAGGTTAGGGACTCTGGCCTATAGTTCAGTGCCTCCTGTCTATCTCCTTTCTTGTATATCGGGACTACGTTTGCTGCTTTCCAAATTTCTGGCAGTTCCCTTGTTGCCAGTGATTTGTTGTACACTATGGAGAGAGGCAGGCACAGTTCTTCTCCTCCTTCCTTTAGTATCCAAGGGGAGATTCCATCTGGGCCTATAGCCTTTGTCACATCCAACTCTAGTAAACACTTCCTTACTTCCCCGCTGGTATTCTCAAACTCTTCCAGTGGTTCCTGGTTAGCTATTCCCTCTCTTATCTCTGGGATTTCTCCTTGTTCTAAGGTGAAGACCTGGAATTTCTTATTCAGTTCCTCACACACTTCCTTATCGTTTGTAGTGAATCCTTCTTCCCCTATTCTTTATTTCATAACCTGTTCCTTTACTGTTGTTTTTCGCCTGATGTGGCTATGCAGCCTTTTTGGCTGAGTCCTTGCCTTGCTTGCGATGTCATTTTCGTATTGTCTTTCTGCCTCTCTTCTCATCCTGACATATTCATTCCTGGCATTATGATATTTTTCTCTGCTATCATGTGTCCTGTTATTCTTAGTTTCTCCATGCCCTTTTACTTTGCTGCTTAGCTAGCCTAGATCTTTGATGTAACCATGGGTTTCTCATCTTCATTTTACTGTTTTCCTTTTGGAATGGGACAAACTTGTTTGCTGCGTCATTGCACTTCTGCGTAATGTAGTCCATCATGTTTTGGGCAGTCTTTCCCCTGAGCTCTGTTTCCCATGCTATATCTGTTAGGAATTTTCTTATCTCCTCATAGTTTTCCTTTCGGTATGCTAACATTTTGTTTTCGGTATCCCTCCTCGAGTTCAATAACCCTTCTTCAAGCAAGTACTCAAACACCAGTGCACAGTGGTCGCTCATTCCTACTGGGGCATGAAAACCGATTTCTCTTATGTCGGAGTCGTTCAGAGTGAAAACTAGGTCGAGTCTCGCTGGTTCGTCATTTCCTCTCAACCTTGTGGGTTCACTGATATGCTGGGTTAAAAAGTTTCTAGTCACCACCTCCAATAGTTTGGTTCTCCACGTATCCTTGCCTCCATGCGGTTCCTTGTTCTCCCAGTCAATCCTTCCGTGATTGAAGTCCCCCATGATGAGCAGGTGGGATCTGTTTCCACAGGCAGCAGAGGCTGCCCCTCTCAATTATAGTGTTAACTGCCATGTTGTTGTTTTCATACTCTTGACTGGGTCTTCTGTCATTTGATGGAGGGTTATATATTACTGCTACTACTATTTTTGGTCCTCACATTGTCATGGTGCCTGCTATGTAGTCTCTGAAACCCTCACAGCCCGGTATAGCTATCTCCTTAAAACTTCATTACCTTTCTCATGAGTAGGGTCACTCCACCTCCTCCCCTACCTTCCCTCCCTTTCCTTATTACTGTGTACTCATAGGGAAAAACGGCATTCATTATGATTCCAGAGAGTTTTGTTTCAGTGAGTCCGATTACATCTGGGTTCACTTCTTGTGCTCTTTCCCTTAGTTCACTTGTCTTGCTTGTGATCCCATCTATGTTCGAGTACATCACCCTGAAACTGACTCTCTTCTGCTTCTCCTCTGGTTGGAACCTATGGGATCTGGGGTGAGGGGGAGCTAGGAGGATCTGGTACGGGAAGACTGGTGGAGGAGGAAGGGCTTGAGGGGCTGGGGGGGGGAGGGGTAGGGTAAGGGGTGGGTGACAGGGGGAGGGTAGGGGGGAGAGTGAGAGGGGGTGGGCTGGGGGTGAGAGGGGGAGGGTTGGGGGAGCATGAGGGGAGGAGAGCTGGGGGGATTGGGGGTTTGGGAGGCAGAAAGGGGGGGATGGCGGGGGTGGAAAGGGAAGGCTGAGGTGGGTGAGGAAGAGGGAAGGTTTAGGGGAGTGGTGGAGGGGGGAAGGGGGAGGGTGGGGTGGGGGCTTAGGGGGTGGGGCAGAACGAGGGCTTGGGGGTGGGAGAGACGGGAGGGCATGTGGGAGAAGGGAGGGCTTGGGGGATGGGGGAGAAGGGAGGTCCTGGGGTGAGTGGGAGGAGGGGGGGTGAGTGGGAGGAGGGGGGGTGAGTGGGAGGAGGGGGGTGGGGGGGTATGGTGCCGTAGGTGGGTACTTAGTGGGGGGCTGACAGGGGATGGGGCAGGTAGGGTGTCTGTTGGGTAGAATGTGGGGGTGGTGCCCCACTCCCTGTGGCTGTTGCACTGTTTGAGGAGGATTCCCCACTCCCCTCCGGGGATGTAGGGATCGGGATTGTGGCTCTCTGATTCCTTTCTATCTCCCTGCGCGCCTTCCTGACGTCTGCTGCCTGCTTTCTCTCTTCCCTTGTCATATCCCACTGCAGGAATACTTTTTTGAACTTCTGTACATTTGCTAGACCGCTCTTCCTTGCTAACAGTTCCTCTTTCGTGATTTTGCATGAATCATGAATACCACCTTTATCATCCGGTCTCTGTCCTTGTTGTACTTTCCAAGCCTGAAAACCTTCTCAACATTTTGTTCATTTCCCTCAATCCTTACCTCTTTAAGGATCTCGGTAACTATGTTTTTGTCCTTGTCTCTCCACTCCTTTGGGCTAGTCCCTGTTTGCTCTTTAATTAATGCCTGCTACTACTACTGCTCTTTTTCTCTCTATCAGCCAGCTAGTACATCTAGCTGCTTCCTGAGAGGAAGCCACTTCCATGGCAACTTCCCTAACTACAAACCTAGCTTCAGGGCTCTCTTTAAGCATTTCAGCAAATGAGAGCTGTGTTGTGGAGGACCCCCTCCACAGTAGCATTTCTATCTTCCTGAGGTACGGTTTGTGTCTGGTATTGCAGAGGAGTCTCCTTCAGAGACTCCTCTGAAGCAGACTCCTCTCCTCCTTCAATCTTATCTCCTCCTTTGCTGCCTTTAGTTAATCCTGCAGGTTGGCTACTGTCTCCCTCATTACCCTCAGTCCTTCACTCAATTCATCCCACATTTGCTGGAATACTCTCTTCATCCAGGCTACCGGTTCCATCACATTCTCTGAGTTTGTTCCAGCAGTGATTGTCTTCTTGAGTTTGTCACCCCGAATTCGTGTCCCTTCCATGTTTACCTATGAGAGAGAGAGAGAGAGAGAGAGAGAGAGAGAGAGCGAGAGAGAGAGAGAGAGAGAGAGAGAGAGAGAAGAGAGAGAGAGAGAGAGAAAGGGGGAGAGAGAGAAAGGGGGGAGAGGGAGGAGAAAGAGAATGAGGGGGAGAGGGAGAAGGGGAGAGAGAGAGCGTTGGGGGGGGGGGGGGAGAGAGAGAGAGCACATGCACACACTGTGTGTGTGTGTGTGTGTGTGTGTACTCACCTAGTTTACTCACCTAGTTGTGTTTGCGGGGGTTGAGCTCTGGCTCTTTGGTCCCGCCTCTCAACCGTCAATCAACATGTGTACAAATTCCTGAGCCTATCGGGCTCTGTCATATCTACCACTTGAAACTGTGTATGGAGTCAGCCTCCACCACATCACCCCCTAATGCATTCCATTTGTTAACCACTCTGACACTAAAAAAGTTCTTTCTAATAATCTCTGTGGCTCATTTGGGCACTCAGTTTCCAACTGTGTCCCCTTGTGCGTGTTCCCCTTGTGTTAAATAGACTGTCTTTATCTACCCTATCAATTCCTTCAGAATCTTGAATGTGGTGATCATGTCCCCCCTAACTCTTCTGTCTTCCAGCGAAGTGAGGTTTAATTCCCGTAGTCTCTCCTCGTAGCTCATACCTCTCAGCTCGGGTACTAGTCTGGTGGCAAAACTTTGAACCTTTTCCAGTTTAGTCTTATCTTTGACTAGATATTGACTCCATGCTGAGGTTGCATACTCCAGGATTGGCCTGACATACGTGGTATACAAAGTTCTGAATGATTCTTTACACAAGATTCTGAATGCCGTTCGTATGTTGGCCAGCCTGGCATATGCCGCTGATGTTATCCTCTTGATATAAGCTTCAGGTGATAGGTCTGGCGTGATATCAACACCCAAGTCTTTTTCCTTCTCTGACTCCTGAAGTATTTCATCTCCCAAATGATACCTTGTATCTGGCCTCCTGCTCCCTACACCTATCTTCATTACATTACATTTGGTTGGGTTAAACTCTAACAACCATTTGTTCGACCATTCCTTCAGCTTGTCTAGGTCTTCTTGAAGCCTCAAACAGTCCTCTTCTGTTTTAATCCTTCTCATAATTTTAGCATCGTCCGCAAACATTGAGAGAAATGAATCGATACCCTCTGGGAGATCATTTACATATATCATAAACAAGATAGGACCGAGTACAGAGCCCTGTGGGACTCCACTGGTGACTTCACGCCAATCGGAGGTCTCACCCTCACCGTAACTCTCTGCTTCCTATTGCTTAGATACTCCCTTATCCACTGGAGCACCTTACCAGCTACACCTGCCTGTCTCTCCAGCTTATGTGCCCAGCCTCTTATGCGGTACTGTGTCAAAGGCTTTCCGACAATCAAAGAAAATGCAGTCCGCCCAGCCCTCTCTCTTTCTTTGCTTAATATTTATCACCTGATCATAGAATTCTATCAAGCCTGTACGGCAAGATTTACCCTCCCTGAACCCATGTTGGTGATTTGTCACGAAGTCCCTTCTCTCCAGATGTGTTACCAGGTTTTTTTCTCACGATCTTCTCCATCACCTTGCATGGTATACAAGTCAAGGACACTGGCCTGTAGTTCAGTGTCTCTTGCCTGTCGCCCTTTTTGTATATTGGGACCACATTCGCTGTCTTCTATATTTCTGGTAGGTCTCCCGTCTCCAATGACTTACTATACACTATGGAGAGTGGCAAGCAAAGTGCCTCTGCACACTCTTTCAGTATCCATGTGAGATCCCATCTGGACCAACAGCCTTTTCTAACATCCAGATCCAGCAGGTGTCTCTTGACCTCCTCTCTCGTAATTTCGAACTCTTCCAAGGCCGCCTGTTTACCTCCCTTTCTCCTAGCACAGTGACCTCACCTTGTTCTATTGTGAAGACCTCCTGGAACCTCTTGTTGAGTTCTTCACACACCTTTCTGTCCATTCTCTGTATACCAGTCCTCGCCTGTTCGAAGTTTCAATACCTGTTCTTTCACTGTTGTTTTCCCCTTCTGATGTGACTGTGGAGTAGCTTTTGGTTCGGTCTTGGCTTTGTTTGCTATATCATTTTCAAAACTTTTCTCTCTGCTTCTCTTCTCACCCTGACGTACTCATTCCTGGTTCTCTGGTATCTCTCTCTGCTTTTCTGGTGTTGTCTGTTATTCCAGAAGTTCCTCCACGCCCTTTTGTTCAGTTTCGTTCGCTTCCATACATGCCGTATACACCATAGATTCTTCGTTGCTTCTCGGATTTTCCCTTTGGCCGGGATGAACCTGTTTACTGCCTCCTGACACTTTTGGGTACATAGTCCATCATACCCTGTACAGACTTATCTCTGAGGTCTGTGTCCCAAGGTCTTTCACATAGGAAACTTCTCATCTGTCATAATCCTCTTTCGGTATCAGCCTTTTGATTCCTAGTTCTTTTTTGGGGGAGATAAGTCCTAGCTCTACCAGGTACTCAAAGTTCAATACACTGTGGTCACTCATTCCCAAGGGTGCTTCCTTCTTGACTTCCCTTATATCCATCATTTAGGGAAATATCAATTGAGCTTGGCTGGTTCATCTTCATCTTGATGAAGTTCATCTTGTGTGAGTGTGTGTGTGTGTGTGTGTGTGTGTGTGTGTGTGGTGTGTGTGTGTGTGTACTCACCTAGTTGTACTCACCTAGTTGTGTTTGCGGGGGTTGAGCTCTGGCTCTTTGGTCCCGCCTCTCAACCGTCAATCAACAGGTGTACAGATTCCTGAGCCTACTGGGCTCTATCATTTCTACACTTGAAACTGTGTATGGAGTCAGCCCTCCACCACATCACCTCCTAATGCATTCCATTTGTCAACCACTCTGACACTAAAAAAGTTCTTTCTAATATCTCTGTGGCTCATTTGGGCACTCAGTTTCCACCTGTGTCCCCTTGTGCGTGTTCCCTTGTGTTAAATAGACTGTCTTTATCTACCCTATCAATCCCCTTCAGAATCTTGAATGTGGTGATCATGTCCCCCCTAACTCTTCTGTCTTCCAGCGAAGTGAGGTTTATTTCCCGTAGTCTCTCCTCGTAGCTCATACCTCTCAGCTCGGGTACTAGTCTGGTGGCAAACCTTTGAACTTTTCGAGTTTAGTCTTATCCTTGACTAGATATGGACTCCATGCTGGGGCTGCATACTCCAGGATTGGCCTGACATATGTGGTATACAAAGTTCTGAATGATTCTTTACACAAGTTGCTGAATGCCATTCGTATGTTGGCCAGCCTGGCATATGCCGCTCATGTTATCCGCTTGATATGTGCTGCAGGAGACAGGTCTGGCGTGATATCAACCCCCAAGTCTTTTTTCCTTCTCTGACTCCTGAAGAATTTCCTCTCCCAGATGATTACCTTGTATTCTGGCCTCCTGCTCCCTACACTATCTTTCATTACATTACATTTGGTTGGGTTAAACTCTAAACAAACCATTTGTTCGACCATTCCTTCAGCTTGTCTAGGTCTTCTTGAAGCCTCAAACAGTCCTCTTCTGTTTTAATCCTTCTCATAATTTTAGCATCGTCCGCAAACATTGAGAGAAATGAATCGATACCCTCCGGGATATCATTTACATATATCAGAAACAAGATAGGACCGAGTACAGAGCCCTGTGGGACTCCACTGTTGACTTCACGCCAATCGGAGGTCTCACCCCTCACCGTAACTCTCTGCTTCCTATTGCTTAGATATTCCCTTATCCACTGGAGCACCTTACCAGCTACACCTGCCTGTCTTCTCTCATGCATATGTACCAGCCTCTTATGCGGTATGTGTGTGTGTGTGTGTGTGTGTGTGTGTGTGTGTGTGTTACTAGTTGTGTTTTTTACGGGGGTTGAGCTTTTGCTCTTTCGGCCCGCCTCTCAACTGTCAATCAACTGTTTACTAACTACTTTTTTTTTTTTTTCCACACCACACACACACACACCACACCCCCAGGAAGCAGCCCGTGACAGCTGACTAACTCCCAGGTACCTATTTACTGCTAGGTAACGGGGGCATTCAGGGTGAAAGAAACTTTGCCCATTTGTTTCTGCCTCGTGCGGGAATCGAACCCGCGCCACAGAATTACGAATCCTGCGCGCTATCCACCAGGCTACGAGGCCCCGAGGCGAGGTGAGTGCGTGTGCATGCGCGTGGTGCGTGTGCGTGCGCGTGTGCGTGTGCGTGTGCGTGTGCGTGTGCGTGTGCGTGTGCGTGTGCGTGTGCGTGTGTGTGTGGGTGTGTGTTGTTTCTAGTTGTGTTTTGCGGGGGTTGAGCTTTGCTCTTTCGGCCCGCCTCTCAACTGTCAATCAACTGTTTACTAACTACTTTTTTTTTTTTTTTTTTTTTGTTTTTTTTCCCACACACACCACACACACACACACACACATCCCAGGAAGCAGCCCGTGACAGCTGACTAACTCCCAGGTACCTATTTACTGCTAGGTAACAGGGGCACTTAGGGTGAAAGAAACTTTGCCCATTTGTTTCTGCTTCGTGCGGGAATCGAACCCGCGCCACAGAATTACGAGTCCTGCGCGCGATCCACCAGGCTACGAGGCCCCATATGTGTGTGTGTGTGTGTGTGTGTGTGTGTGTGTGTGTGTGTGTGTGGTACTAACCTTCATAATCCTGACCTGAGGGAGGCCCCAGGAGGTTGTGAGGTGGATCATGGAATATTCATGATAGCGACGAGTCTGGATCATGACAGCCTCGCCCCTCACCACACGAGGGCTGATGTCCTCGAAGCTTCTCACCGACACAAACCGACTGGACAATCCCTGAAGGTTGAAGATCAGCAATTATTACCAAATACATGTACAGTATGTGCATTATTGTGGCTCACTAATAACAATGCATATATATTAATCTGTAAATAATTGTTGTTAATAGAGGTGCTGGAATAACTATCAATAGCCCTGGAATAATTACAGGTTCGTGCCAACAGGTTCTGAGACTCTGGGCGCCTGAGGTAAATGTGCACTCAAGTTCCTGAAGGAGCTGGGCGAGGAACTCATTGGGAAGACTAGAGACCCAAGAGCGGCCAGTTTCATGTTCCAGCGCCTCAGAGGGTGTCGCTGTTCAGAGGGTGAATGCGTGCTGTATCTTGGGTACGCACCCGACCCCCGAGGAGCTGGACGTATATATATATATATATATATATATATATATATATATATATATATATATATATGTCGTACCTAGTAGCCAGAACGCACTTCTTGGCCTACTATGCAAGGCCCGATTTGCCTAATAAGCCAAGTTTTCATGAATTAATTGTTTTTTGACTACCTAACCTACCTAACCTAACCTAACCTAACATTTTCGGCTACCTAACCTAACCTAACCTATAAAGATAGGTTAGGTTAGGTTAGGTAGGGTTGGTTAGGTTCGGTCATATATCTACGTTAATTTTAACTCCAATAAAAAAAAAATTGACCTCATACGTAATGAAATGGGTAGCTTTATCATTTCATAAGAAAAAATTAGAGAAAATATATTATTCAGGAAAACTTGGCTTATTAGGCAAATCGGGCCTTGCATAGTAGGCTGAGAAGTGCGTTCTGGCTACTAGGTACGACATATATATATATATATATATATATATATATGTCGTACCTAGTAGCCAGAACTCACTTCTCAGCCTACTATTCAAGGCCCGATTTGCCTAATAAGCCAAGTTTTCCTGAATTAATATATTTACTATAATTTTTTTCTTATGAAATGATAAAGCTACCCTTTTCTCTATGTATGAGGTCAATTTTTTTTTATTGGAGTTAAAATTAACGTAGATATATGACCGAACCTAACCAACCCTACCTAACCTAACCTAACCTATCTTTATAGGTTAGGTTAGGTTAGGTAGCCAAAAAAGTTAGGTTAGGTTAGGTTAGGTAGGTTAGGTAGACGAAAAAACATTAATTCATGAAAACTTGGCTTATTAGGCAAATCGGGCCTTGAATAGTAGGCTGAGAAGTGCGTTCTGGCTATTAGGTACGACATATATATATATATATATATATATATATATATATATATATATATATATATATATATATATATATATATATATATATATATATATATATATATATATATATATATATATATATATATATATATATATATATATATATATATATATATATATAAATATATATATACGGTTCGTTGATGGTCAAGTTCGGTCATTAAGGCGTCTTTTACATACCAGTTGCGTTCATTCTGGGAGTATGGGTTCGAGTCACTTCTGGGGTGTGAGTTATCAGTTGCATATTGTCCAGTGGACCATTCTGGCTTGTTCGCATATATATATATATATATATATTTATATATATATATATATATATATATATATATATATATATATATATATATATATATATATATATGTTGTGATATATGTTATATATCACAATATAACACAACAGTATTGTGTTAGTTGTCTCTTCAGAGGTTGCATGGCGTTTCACCTTCCTTCTTATGATGTCTTCAACGAAACCATTGGAGAAGCCGTTGTTGACTAGGACCTGCCTTACCCTACAGAGTTCTTCATCAACTTGCTTCCATCCTGACCTGTGGCTGAGTGCACAGTCGACATAAGCGTTAACAACACTCCTCTTGTACCTGTCTGGGCAGTCACTGTTGGCATTAAGGCACATTCCTATGTTTGTTTCCTTAGTGTAGACTGCAGTGTGGAAACCTCTGCTCCTTTCCATGACTGTTACATCTAGAAAGGGCAGCTTCCCATCCTTCTCCATCTCGTAAATGAAACGCAACACAGAAATCCGCTCAACAAGCGGATCACTGGTCATAAAATTCTATTAAACCTGTGAGGCACGATTTATCATCCCTGAACCCATGTTGGTGGTGCGTTACAAAGTTATTTCCCTCCAGATGCTCTACGAGCCTTTTTCTCACGATCTTCTCCATCATGGTATACAAGTTAAGGAAACTGGCCTGTAATTCAGTGCCTCTTGCCTGTCACCCTTTTTATATATTGGGACCACGTTAGCTGTCTTCCAACCTTCTGGTAAGTCTCCTGTTTCCAGTGACCTGTTATACACCATAGAGAGTGGCACACTTAGTGCTTCTGCACCTTCCTTTAGTATCCATGGTGAGATTCTGTCAGGCCCAACAGCCTTTGTCACATCCAGCTCCAGCAGACACCTTTTGACCTCATCACTGGTGAGGTCAAATTCCTTCAAGGTTGCTTGGTTTGCCGCCTCCTCATTTAGTGCAGGGGCTTCTCCTTGTTCTATTGTGAAGGCCTCCTGGAATCTCTTGTTGAGTTCTTCACACACCTCCTTGTCATTCTCTGTGTATCTGTTCTCCGCTTTTCGCAGCTTCATCACTTGTTCCTTCACTCCTGTTTTCCTCCTGATGTGGCTGTGGAGCAGTTTTGGTTGGGTCTTGGCTTTACTCGCGATGTCTTTTTCAAATTGTCTCTCTGCTTCCCTCCTCACTCTGAGGTACTCATTTCTGGCCCTCTGTTATCTCTCCCTGCTCTCTGGTGTTCTGTTATTTCTGTAGTTTCTCCATGTTCTTTTACTCAGTTGCTTCGCTACCTTACATTCCTGGTTGAACCATGGGTTTTTCTGTTGTTTTTTGTTTTTCTCTTTTTGGACGGGGATAAACCTGTCTGCAGTTTCCTGGCACTTCTGGGTGACAAAATCCATCATGACCTGCACATTCTTGTCTCTAAGTTCTGTTTCCCATGGTATTCCCCTGAGGAAGCTCCTCATCTCGTCATATTTTCCTCTTCGGTAATTCAGTCTTTTTCCCTCTACTCCCATCCTTGGATAGGTTATCCCTATCTCCACCAAGTACTCAAAGGTCAGTACACTGTGGTCACTCATTCCTATGGGGGCTTCAACTTTGACTTCCCTTATTTCTGACTCATTCAGGGTGAATATCAAGTCGAGTCTAGCTGGTTCATCATTGCCTCTCACTCTTGTGGGTTCCTTGACATGCTGGCTCAGAAAATTCCTTGTTGCCACTTCCAAGAGTTTAGCTCTCCACGTATCTGCACCACCATGTGGGTCCCCATTCTCCCAGTCTATATTTCCATGGTTGAAATCGCCCATGATTAAGAGTCTGGAGCCATTCCTGCAGGCAACTGAAGCTGCTCTCTCTATTATATTAATGGTTGCCATGTTGTTCCTATCAAACTCCTGTCTAGGTCTTCTGTCATTTAGGGGAGAGTTGTAAATGACTGCCACTATTATCTTAGGTCCACCCATTGTTATAGTTCCTGTTATGTATCTCTGAATCCGTCACAGCCCGGAATTTCCATCTCATCAAAACTCCAGTCCTTCCTTATCAGCAGGGCCACTCCTCCACCTCCTCTCCCTTCCCTCTCTTTCCTTACTATATAGTAGTCCTTTGGAAACACGGCATCTGTTATAACTCCTGACAATTTTGTTTCCGTTAGTCCTATTACATCAGGGATTTCTTCTTGCACTCTTTCTGCCAGTTCACTTGCTTTATTGGTAATCCCATCAATGTTTGAGTACATTACATTGAAGCTCACTTTCTTATATCTAATTTCACCCTCACTCCCCACAAGTGTAGGAAGTTGTTCTATGGTCATTGCTACTTGGGTAGGCTCCTCCTCCTATGAGGAAGTTTCCAGGGGTTCAGGGGGAGGTGGAGTGGGGGATGGAGGGCTTAGGTCTTCCTCAGGCCTGCTTGGGGCAGGAAGAAGTCCTGGGGGTGAGGGAGCAGGGATTGCTTGGGGAAAGGGCACGACCTCCTGCAGTGTAGTTGACAGGGGTTTGGAGGGAGATGGAGTGGGGGATAGAGGGCTTTGGTCTTGCTCTGGCCTACTTGGGGCAGGTAGAAGACCAGGGGCTGGGAAAGCAGGGGCTACTTGAGGTAAGGGGAGGGCGAGGATTTGGATTTCCTGATGGGCATTGTGCAGGGGCAAGGAAGGGTTTGTGCTGGGGGGTAGGGAGGGACCTATTGGGTGGTGGGCTGGGGGGTTGCATTCCCCCCCCTGGGGTTCCTGGGTTGCTGGATTGGAGCTCCCCACTCCCCTCTGGGATTACTCGGTTGGAGGCTGAGGTTCCCTGGCTTTTTTCCCTCTCCTTGCATCTGCTGGCCTTACTTTCTCGTCTCTGGTCATGTCCCTCTGAATATATACCTCTTTGTAGTTCCTTGCATACCTCAATTTGCTCTTCTTTACTAGGATGTCCTCTTTGATGTCCTCGCTCTTGAATACTACCTTGATCAATCTCTTTTTGTATCTGTTGTACTGGCCAATCCGGAAAAACTGTTCTATGTCTCGTTCAGCCCCTTTCATTCCTATCTTCTTTAATATCCCTGCCACTGCAGCTTTGTCTTTATTCCTCGATTCCTCCCTTGTGGAGCCCTCTTGTTCCTTCCCACATACCACTACTACAGCTCTTTTCCTTTCCATTAGCTGGCTTGTGCATCTAGCTGCCTCCTGTGAGGTTACTGCTTTCATTACAACTTCCTTGACTGTGGACATTGCTCCTGGGCTCTTCAGCATTTCAGCAAAGGTTGGGCCAATTGTTGCGGTCCCTGCCATTGCTACATCTCCTGGTACCTGGGGTTGGTCCCTTGGACGAGAGTCTGAGGAGGGCCTGTTTTTAGGCTTTTTATCTCCTCTTGTGCTGCACTTAGTTCTGTCTGCAGCTTACATATAGTTTCCCTCAGGTCTTTCAATTCCCCACTGACTTCCTTCCATGCCTTAGCGATCATCTCCATGAATGACTCGTCCAGTCCCTCTCCTCCAGCTTCATTCTGTTGTCTTACCATTTGCTTGACCTGTGTGTGTGTGTGTGTGTGTGTGTGTGTGTGTGTGTGTGTGTGTGTGTGTGTGTGTGTGTGTGTGTGTGTGTGTGTGTGTGTGTGTGTGTGTGTGTGTGTGTGTGTGTGTGTGTGTGTGTGTGTGTATGTGTGTGTGCGAGAATGTGTGTGTGTCTGTGTGTGTGTGTCTTTGTGTGTGTGTGTGTGTGTGTGTTTACTAGTTGTGTTTTTACGGGGGTTGAGCTTTGCTCTTTCGGCCCGCCTCTCAACTGTCAATCAACTGTTTACTAACTACTTTTTCTTTTCCACACCACACACACACACACACACCCAGGAAGCAGCCCTTGACAGCTGACTAACTCCCAGGTACCTATTTACTGCTAGGTAACAGGGGCATTCAGGGTGAAAGAAACTTTGCCCATTTGTTTCTGCCTCGTGCGGGAATCGAACCCGCGCCACAGAATTACGAATCCTGCGCGCTATCCACCAGGCTACGAGGCCCCTGTGTGTGTGTGTGTGTGTGTGTGTGTGTGTGTGTGTGTGTGTGTGTGTGTGTGTGTGTGTGTGTGTGTGTGTGTGTGTGTGTGTGTGTGTGTGTGTGTGTGTGTGTGTGTGTGTGTGTGTGTGTGTGTGTGTGTGTGTGTGTGTGTGTGTGTGTGTGTGTGTGTGTGTGTGTGTGTGTGTGTGTGTGTGTGTGTGTGTGTGTGTGTGTGTGTGTGTGTGTGTGTGTGTGTGTGTGTGTGTGTGTGTGTGTGTGTGTGTGTGTGTTTATTGTGGGGGTGGCACGGTGAGGGGGTTGGGTTAACTGGTGGAGGGATGGAGGGAGAGGGAGAGAGGGAGTGAAAGGGAGAGGGGGAGTGAAGGAGGAGTGAAAGGGAGTGAGGGAGATTGAGGAAGAGAGGGAAATAGGCAGAATGGGGGGGGGAAGGGAAGAAGGAGGACAATCAGGGGGGGGGGATGGAAGGTCAAGTCCCAGTAGTGAGGGGTGAGGTTGGCGGTAGGCTGGTTTGTGCGTGCGTGTGTGTGTGTGTGTGTGTTTACACTGGCATGTTATGGTGAGGAGGGGGGGGGAGGGTAGGTCTAGTCAGTGGCGGTGTAATGTAACACACAGGTGTGAGAAAACTAGTACCAAGCTGAGGCTCTTGAGCTACTTTTTGTATTTTAATTAACTTATGTTCAAAGCTAATTACTATATAAAAAACACTGTACACCTTGTATGACTGACTTTGAGAGGCACTCACCTCCAAGTAAGCATCCCACAGCACAATTAGGTGATTTATGAAGCGATGTCCTCCTTAATTATTGACGTCTCCGCCAGAACTCCTCCCACGTGGTGGTCCAAGCTCTGCCCTTCTCAGGCCTCTGGTGCCACCGTCTTGCCACAATCTCGTTCATTTTCAATTTTTTTCTTATCCCATGTTATAAGAATTCACTACGTTGCGTTATCACTGCGTTGCTGTACCCTTCATATGACCAAAAACTATGTTTTGGGCTCACTGGTACGTAAATATCCCGAGAATATTGAAGTAATTCGCGGACCGCTGTCCTACACTTGTTCCCTGACCGCCGTCCTACGTATAGTCCCTTGTGTGTGTGTGTGTGTGTGTGTGTGTGTGTGTGTGTGTGTGTGTGTACTCACCTAGTTGTACTCACCTAGTTGTGTTTGCGGGGGTTGAGCTCTGGCTCTTTGGTCCCGCCTCTCAACCGTCAATCAACAGGTGTACAGATTCCTGAGCCTATTGGGCTCTATCATATCTACACTTGAAACTGTGTATGGGGTCAGCCTCTACCACATCACTTCCTAATGCATTCCATTTGTCAACCACTTTGACACTAAAAAAGTTCTTTCTAATATCTCTGTGGCTCATTTGGGCACTCAGTTTCCACCTGTGTCCCCTTGTGCGTGTTTCCCTTGTGTTAAATAGACTGTCTTTATCTACCCTATCAATTCCCTTCAGAATCTTGAATGTGGTGATCATGTCCCCCCTAACTCTTCTGTCTTCCAGCGAAGTGAGGTTTAATTCCCGTAGTCTCTCCTCGTAGCTCATACCTCTCAGCTCGGGTACTAGTCTGGTGGCAAACCTTTGAACCTTTTCGAGTTTAGTCTTATCCTTGACTAGATATGGACTCCATGCTGGGGCTGCATACTCCAGGATTGGCCTGACATATGTGGTATACAAAGTTCTGAATGATTCTTTACACAAGTTTCTGAATGCCGTTCGTATGTTGGCCAGCCTGGCATATGCCGCTGATGTTATCCGCTTGATATGTGCTGCAGGAGACAGGTCTGGCTTGATATCAACCCCCAAGTCTTTTTCCTTCTCTGACTCCTGAAGAATTTCCTCTCCCAGATGATACCTTGTATCTGGCCTCCTGCTCCCTACACCTATCTTCATTACATTACATTTGATTGGGTTAAACTCTAACAACCATTTGTTCGACCATTCCTTCACACACACATGTGTGTGTGTGTGAGTGTGAGTGTGAGTGTGAGTGTGAGTGTGAGTGTGAGTGTGAGTGTGTGTGTGTGTGTGTGTGTTTACTAGTTGTGTTTTTGCGGGGGTTGAGCTTTGCTCTTTCGGCCCGCCTCTCAACTGTCAATCAACTGTTTACTAACTACTTTTTTTTTTTTTTTCCACACACCACACACACCCCAGGAAGCAGCCCGTGACAGCTGACTAACTCCCAGGTACCTATTTACTGCTAGGTAACAGGGGCACTTAGGGTGAAAGAAACTTTGCCCATTTGTTTCTGCCTCGTGCGGGAATCGAACCCGCGCCACAGAATTACGAATCCTGCGCGCTATCCACCAGGATACGAGGCCCCTTTAAGGGCCCTATCCCCTACGAGGCCCCTATTAAGGCCCCTATCCCCGAGGCTACGAGGTGTGTGTGTGTGTGTGTGTGTGTGTGTTGTTAAATATGACCGAAAGGGTATGATTAATGATTCTAACACCTATTTCCTCAAAATTTCTTAGTCACTTACATACCCTAAGATATTCACTCTAGGACTCAGCACAAGCACTTACTCTAAGATATTCACTGTTGGACTCAGCACAAACACTTACCATAAAATATTCACTCTAGGGCGCAGCACAAGCACTTCCTCTAAGATATTCACTCTTGGACTCAGCACAAACACTTACCATAAGATATTCACTCTTGGACTCAGCACAAACACTTACCATAAGATATTCACTCTTGGACTCAGCACAAGCACTTACCCTAAGATATTCACTCTTGGACTAAGCACAAGCACTTACCCTAAGATATTCACTCTTGGACTCAGCACAAGCACTTACCCTAAGATATTCACTCTTGGACTCAGCCATAGATATCCCGAAGAAGTTGCCAAGGCCCAAGGGAGTGAGGGAGGAGCTGTAGAGTTGCTTGATGGTGTTTATACCGGGCGGTGTTCTCTCTACAGTGAGGAAGGCTGTGAGGTTGGAGCAGTAGCCTGTGGTGATGACGATGACGTACAAGCCAAGGAACACCACATACACCTGGAGGCTGGCGGTGCTGGGCTCCTGACGCAGGGTGTAGCGGAAGTGCATCCCCCACGTGTACAGGCTGGCGTACACCAGGCTCTGCTGCCCCAGCCTCTCACCACTGATCAAACCCATTTTAGTATATATATATATATATATATATATATATATATATATATATATATATATATATATATATATATATATATATATATATATATATATATATATATATATATATATATATATATATATTGGTATGATAAAACCTAAAATACAGCACATTCTTATTGACCATCTGCCGTATGTCTTACTTGTCTTACTTGTCTTACTTGCCAACTTCCTTCCATTAAATTAATCAACTGCCTATTTTAAGAAGCATCAAATTATCTAACTATCAAACTTTACCGTCTAATTAACCCACAGACTTGTGTAACTTCTCATTAACTTACAAATCATGTACGAATACACCAGAACCATCCACCACATCATCAACCTGAGCTGTCAATCACCATCTCATTAACCAATAGATTTCCAACATCTTCTCATAAACCAACACCCTTCCTACACATTCTGGTTAACCAGCACCCTTCCTACACATTCTGGTTAACCAGCACCCTTCCTACACATTCTGGTTAACCAGCACCCTTCCTACACATTCTGGTTAACCAGCACCCTTCCTACACATTCTGGTTAACCAGCACCCTTCCTACACATTCTGGTTAACCAGCACCCTTCCTACACATTCTGGTTAACCAACACCCTTCCTACACATTTTGGTTAACCAACACCCTTCCTACACATTTTGGTTAACCAGCACCCTTCCTACACATTTTGGTTAACCAACACCCTTCCTACACATTTTGGTTAACCAACACCCTTCCTACACATTTTGGTTAACCAACACCCTTCCTACACATTCTGGTTAACCAACACCCTTCCTACACATTCTGGTTAACCAACACCCTTCCTACACATTTTGGTTAACCAGCACCCTTCCTACACATTTTGGTTAACCAACACCCTTCCTACACATTCTGGTTAACCAACACCCTTCCTACACATTCTGGTTAACCAATCACCTTCCCGCACCTTTTGGTTAGCCAAAAGTCTGGTACAAAAACTTTATCTAATAATCTACACAAAAAAATATTATTTAAATATAACTAAAATCAAAGTGAACCTGGTCAGGTTGATTGATTCATTAAACGTAGATTGCTTAGCGACAATCTACTTTTGGAGTCCATGTGCTCAGCTGTTAGCGACTATCCGCTGTTTGAGGAGTAAGCTGGAACAAGGGTGAGTACTCCCATCCCACCTTCTCTGACAAAATAATGCATTCGAATATGCAAGTAATAATTAAGTAAGAATGTAAGTGCAGCCAAATCACTTATAAGTTTAATGATCTTGGCTTAATTTAATTTCAATCCAGTTTTTAGCCTGCACTACTAACATTGTTTTATTAAATTTTAATATATTCTGAATAATTATTATTTAAATCTATATACTAGCCAATGTAATCATTAAATAACTTTCTTAATGATTGTTGTGTTCAGGCGTTGCTATAGTGATGAGGTCATATACCCATACAATGGACAGCATCATGTCAGATGCCTTCATTAGCAGCATTCCCGCGGGAACGGAGGTAGTTGGGGGACAGAGGAGATATGATCAGAAGCTCTATGTGGGCTGCTCTAAGGCGGCCTGATTGTCCACAGTAGAGTCACTTCTACTGGTCTAGTTAATGTTAATTAAGCAGCTATCATACTATAGTTTGAGGTACTTCCTAACATGAGCGTAGACTGCTTAGTAACGCAGACATGCGACAGGTGGTGTTACCGTTGATGTGGTGGGTGCAGTGTTGGTGTTACCGTTGATGTGGTGGGTGCAGTGTTGGTGATACCGTTGATGTGGTGGGTGCAGTGTTGGTGTTACCGTTGATGTGGTGGGTGCAGTGTTGGTGATACCGTTGATGTGGTGGGGTACAGTGTTGGTAATACCGTTGATGTGGTGGGGTACAGTGTTGGTGTTACCGTTGATGTGGTGGGTGCAGTGTTGGTGTTACCGTTGATGTGGTGGGTGCAGTGTTGGTGTTACCGTTGATGTGGTGGGTGCAGTGTTGGTGTTACCGTTGATGTAATGGGGTACAGTGTTGGTGATACCGTTGATGTGGTGGGGTACAGTGTTGGTGTTACCGTTGATGTGGTGGGTGCAGTGTTGGTGTTACCGTTGATGTGGTGGGTGCAGTGTTGGTGTTACCGTTGATGTGGTGGGTGCAGTGTTGGTGTTACCGTTGATGTGGTGGGTGCAGTGTTGGTGTTACCGTTGATGTGGTGGGTGCAGGGTTGGTGTTACCGTTGATGTGGTGGATGCAGGGTTGGTGTTACCGTTGATGTGGTGGGTGCAGGGTTGGTGTTTCCGTTGATGTGGTGGGTGCAGGGTTGGTGTTACCGTTGATGTGGTGGGGTACAGTGTTGGTGTTACCGTTGATGTGGTGGATGAAGTGTTGGTGTTACCGTTGATGTGGTGGGTGCAGGGTTGGTGTTACCGTTGATGTGGTGGGTGCAGGGTTGGTGTTACCGTTGATGTGGTGGGTGCAGGGTTGGTGTTACCGTTGATGTGGTGGGTGCAGTGTTGGTGTTACCGTTGATGTGGTGGGTGCAGGGTTGGTGTTACCGTTGATGTGGTGGATGCAGGGTTGGTGTTACCGTTGATGTGGTGGGTGCAGGGTTGGTGTTTCCGTTGATGTGGTGGGTGCAGGGTTGGTGTTACCGTTGATGTGGTGGGGTACAGTGTTGGTGTTACCGTTGATGTGGTGGATGAAGTGTTGGTGTTACCGTTGATGTGGTGGGTGCAGGGTTGGTGTTTCCGTTGATGTGGTGGGTGCAGGGTTGGTGTTACCGTTGATGTGGTGGGGTACAGTGTTGGTGTTACCGTTGATGTGCTGGGGTTCAGTGTTGGTGATACCGTTGATGTGGTGGGGTACAGTGTTGGTGTTACCGTTGATGTGGTGGGTACAGTGTTGGTGTTACCGTTGATGTGGTGGATGCAGTGGTGGTGTTACCGTTGATGTGGTGGATGCAGTGTTGGTGATACCGTTGATGTGGTGGATGCAGTGTTGGTGTTACCGTTGATGTGGTGGGTGCAGTGTTGGTGTTTCCGTTGATGTGGTGGGTGCAGGGTTGGTGTTACCGTTGATGTGGTGGGTGCAGGGTTGGTGTTACCGTTGATGTGGTGGGTGCAGGGTTGGTGTTACCGTTGATGTGGTGGGTGCAGGGTTGGTGTTTCCGTTGATGTGGTGGGTGCAGGGTTGGTGTTACCGTTGATGTGGTGGGGTACAGTGTTGGTGTTACCGTTGATGTGGTGGGGTACAGTGTTGGTGATACCGTTGATGTGGTGGGGTACAGTGTTGGTGTTACCGTTGATGTGGTGGGTACAGTGTTGGTGTTACCGTTGATGTGGTGGATGCAGTGGTGGTTTTACCCTTGATGTGGTGGATGCAGTGTTGGTGATACCGTTGATGTGGTGGATGCAGTGTTGGTGTTACCGTTGATGTGGTGGGTGCAGTGTTGGTGTTACCGTTGATGTGGTGGATGCAGTGTTGGTGTTACCTTTGATGTGGTGGGTGCAGGGTTGGTGTTACCGTTGATGTGGTGGGTGCAGGGTTGGTGTTTCCGTTGATGTGGTGGATGCAGTGTTGGTGTTACCGTTGATGTGGTGGGTGCAGTGTTGGTGTTTCCGTTGATGTGGTGGGTGCAGGGTTGGTGTTACCGTTGATGTGGTGGGGTACAGTGTTGGTGATACCGTTGATGTGGTGGGTGCAGTGGTGGTGTTACCGTTGATGTGGTGGGGTACAGTGTTGGTGTTACCGTTGATGTGGTGGGGTACAGTGTTGGTGTTACCGTTGATGCGGTGGGGTACAGTGTTGGTGTTACCGTTGATGTGGTGGGGTACAGTGTTGTTGATACCGTTGATGTGGTGGGGTACAGTGTTGGTGTTACCGTTGATGTGTTGGGTGTAGTGGTGGTGATACCGTTGATGTGGTGGGGTACAGTGTTGGTGATACCGTTGATGTGGTGGGGTACAGTGTTGGTGATACCGTTGATGTGGTGGGGTACAGTGTTGGTGATACCGTTGATGTGGTGGGGTACAGTGTTGGTGATACCGTTGATGTGGTGGGGTACAGTGTTGGTGATACCGTTGATGTGGTGGGTGCAGGGTTGGTGTTACCGTTGATGTGGTGGGGTACAGTGTTGGTGATACCGTTGATGTGGTGGGGTACAGTGTTGGTGATACCGTTGATGTGGTGGGTGCAGGGTTGGTGTTACCGTTGATGTGGTGGGGTACAGTGTTGGTGATACCGTTGATGTGGTGGGGTACAGTTTTGGTGATACCGTTGATGTGGTGGGGTACAGTGTTGGTGATACCGTTGATGTGGTGGGGTACAGTGGTGGTGATACCGTTGATGTGGTGGGGTACAGTGTTGGTGATACCGTTGATGTGGTGGGTGCAGTGGTGGTGTTACCGTTGATGTGGTGGGGTACAGTGTTGGTGTTACCGTTGATGTGGTGGGGTACAGTGTTGGTGATACCGTTGATGTGGTGGGGTACAGTGTTGGTGATACCGTTGATGTGGTGGGGTACAGTGTTGGTGATACCGTTGATGTGGTGGGTGTAGTGGTGGTGAAGGGATCAATCTGCTCCCAACACTTGCCTTTCACAAGTGCTTTTCGTTCTCTTGAAGTGACCTTTAATTATGGGCTCTCCAATGCTACTAGATACTTGGTAAACGTGACACAGGTTTGTGATTATAACCTCAAAATTGAGTACCAATTAGATGCTCTTAAACACTTAAAGTTTGTGAGAGCCTTTATTAGACTTGACACGGCTCGCCGTCTTGTTTACACTCTGAAGGCATGATGTCTCAAGCGAGATGATCGACATCTTGGCCCGTTCTCCTATGGTTTCCCAACGTCAAAAAGCCGTCCTACTAAAGTGGCCTAATCCTAACACTAGGACTCAAAACAGAAAACTGGAAAATACGTAAATTTTCTAGCAAACACTATCATTTTCTAGTACGACATATTTTGGCTCTTTGGTCCCACTTTTCAACTGTCAGTCAACTGGTGTACAGATTCTTGAGCCTATTAGGCTCTATCAAATCTACATATGAAACCTCTGTATGAGTCCGGCTCCACCACATCACTGCCTAATACATTCCATTTGTTAACTACCCTGATATTGAAAAACTTCTTTCCAACGTCTCTGTGGCACATTTGGATCCTAAGTTTTCCCCTGTGTCCCGTTTTTCGCGTTCAAATTTCCCTTGTTCCACCCGTGCTAAATAGTTTATCTTTTTCCACCCTTTCAATTCCTCTGAGAATTTTGTAGGTGTCTCATGTCTTCCGTTACTCTTTCGTCTTTAAGGGACGTGAGGCTCTCTTAGCCTTTCCTCGTAACTCATACCTCTCAGTTTTGGGACTAGCCTGGTGGAATACCTCTCAAGCTTCTCTAACTCTCTCTTGTGCTTAACTAGGTATGGACTCCAGGATGGAGCTACATAATCGAGGACTGGTCTGACATATGTGGTATACAAGGTTCTGAACGATTCCTTTCACAAGCTTCTAAAGGCAGTTCTGATGTTTGCCAATCTACCACATGCCACTGATGATATCCTTTTGATGTGAACCTGTGGGGACAGGTTCGGTGAGATATCAACCCCCAGATCTTTCTCTCGCTTTGACCCTTGCATGATTTCACCTCCCAGATGGTACCTTGTGTTTGGCATCCTGCTCCCTTCACCTAATTTCGTTACTCTACACTTACTTGAATTGAACTTTAGTAGCCATTTCCTACACCATTCCTCCAGTTTGTCCAGCCCATCCTGTGGTCTCTTTCAATCTTCATCTGTCTTGATTCTTCTCATAATTTTAGCATCGTCAGCAAACATTGAGAGGAATGAGTCTATACCCTCTAGAAGATCGAATACATATATCAGAAACAGGATGAGTCCAAGTAGGCAGTTCTTATGGCGCAGTGGTAAAGCACTCGCTCGGCGCTTCGCGAGTGCTTTGACCTAATGTATCCTGGGCGGGAAGGATTAACTGAGCGCCAATCCTTAACTGTAACCTTTGTTTACCTAGCAGTGAATGGGTACCTGGTTGTTAAATGATTTGGCGGGTCGTATTCTTGGGAAAATTAGGATTAAGGACCTGCTGCAGCAGTATGCATGCTAGTGGCTTTACATGAATGTAGGAACTCTTTTATATATAAATAAAAAATAAATAGCACAGAGCCCTGTGAGACCCTGCTGTTGATATCTCGCCACTCTGATGTCTCCCCCCTCCCCCCTAACAGTCACTCGCTGTTTCCTGTTGCTTAGATACTCCCTTAGTCATTAGAGCACCTTACCTTTTACTCCTGCCTGTTGTTCTAATTTTTGCAACAGCCTCATATAGGGTACTATGTAATTGGCTTTCTAAGTTGAAAGCCAATTCAAAACAGCTTTCTGAAAATGCAGTTTGCCGATTCTTCTCTTTCTTCTCTTGCCTAATTTTTGTCATCTGGTAATAGAATTTTATTAAGCCTGTGAGGTACAATTTACCATCCCTTAACCAATGCTGGTGGCGAGCTACAAATCTATTTTCCTCCAGGTACTCTACGAGTCATTTCCTCACGATCTTCTCCATCACCTTGCATGGTATACAAGTTAGGGAAACTGATCTGTAATTCAGTGCCTCTGGCCTGTCACCTTTTTGTATATTGGGACTACAATTGCTGTTTTCCAACTTTCCGGTGGGTTTCCTGTTTCCAGTGTTTATACTGCATACAGTATAACACTTACACTACCCTAACAATTCTGACACTAAGTGTCAGAAGCACACTTAGTGCTTCTGCAACATGTTTTAGCATCCATGGTGACATTCTGTCAGGTACAACAGCCTTTGTCACATTCAGCCCCAACAGATTACTTTTGACCTCATTACTGGTGAGTTGAAATTCCTCCATGGTTGCTTTGGTTTAACGCCTCCTCACTTAGTGCAAGGACTTCTCCTTGCTCTATTGTGAAGACCTCCTGGAATCTCTTGTTGAGTTCTTCAAACACCTCCTTGTCATTCTAGTGCATCTTTTCTCCCCTTTCTCAGTTTCATCCCTTTTTTGTTAATTTTTGTATTTTTTGTTCCTTGACTGCTGTTTTCTTCTTGACTTGGGCTGTGTATGCGTGTGACTCATTTCCAAGGCATGAGTAATCAAGGTTAGTTAATGATTTTACTGCGACTCATTTTTTTTCTTTCAAAAGTGAACACCTGCATGTGTTCAAGTACAGTTATTACTATAGGTTGTTATGTTTGGTTTATCACTAAGTGCAATATGAGAGGGGATTGTTTTATTTGTTGCAGTCCAGTTGTTACTGATTTTATTTTCCTATTTGCCAGTTTTGAGCGTCGTGCAGCACGGGTCTGAGGACACCTACAGAGGCGCAGTAATATATTAGTTGTGTTCCATGTAGTAGTAGGGTGAGAATGTGTCATTATTTGTGGATCATTGTTGGGGTATCTCATTTTATCAAAGTTATTTATTGGTGCCAAGTGAACTTAAGATTTGTCAGTCAAGAAGGGACCTTGGTATTTTTTCATTGAATACCGACTTCGAATTTCACAGTTCTTTGGGGACTTTGATTGACTTTCGGTGGTTTTAAGTTTGTTAAGTTCTATTGACTTTAAGGTTCCCGATCCTAGCTACTTTAAATTAGTTGAATCTAGTTTGACTTTGAAATTGTTCATTCATTGTGACTTTAATTTTTTTTTGCAAAAATTCACAGTTTAGGTACTGCACCTAGCTGCAGTACCAATGTTACGAAGTTTGATGTACTTTAATTAAGCTTATTAGTTGTTTAAGTTAGAAGCATCTAGTTGAAGTCTAGTGTCCCAATGTTACTAAATTGTGTGTTCCTTATGCTTCACGAGTTGAACATAGAAGCATCTAGCTAGAGTTTAAATTGGACGTGTCTACTACGTTTTTTATAACTTGTATATATGTAAAATGATTTATTTTATACAGTGATCCAGTAAACTGTTGGCGATACTTTATACTTCCTTATCCCTAGACTGGTGGTGTTACCTTATACTTTTCTATCCCTAGACTGGTGGTGTTACCTTATACTTCTCTATCCCTAGACTGGCGGTGTTACCTTATACTTCCCTATCCCTAGACTGGTGGTGTTATTTTATACTTCTCTATCCCTAGACTGGTGGTGTTACCTTATACTTCCCTATCCCTAGACTGGCGGTGTTATTTTATACTTCTCTATCCCTAGACTGGCGGTGTTACCTTATACTTCCCTATCTCTAGACTGGCGGTGTTATTTTATACTTCTCTATCCCTAGACTGGCGGTGTTACCTTATACTTCCCTATCTCTAGACTGGCGGTGTTATTTTATACTTCTCTATCCCTAGACTGGCGGTGTTACCTTATACTTCCCTATCTCTAGACTGGCGGTGTTATTTTATACTTCCCTATCCCTAGACTGGTGGTGTTACCTTATACTTCCCTATCCCTAGACTGGTGGTGTTACCTTATACTTCTCTATCCCTAGACTGGCGGTGTTACCTTATACTTCCCTATCTCTAGACTGGTGGTGTTATTTTATACTTCTCTATCCCTAGACTGGTGGTGTTACCTTATACTTCCCTATCCCTAGACTGGTGGTGTTACCTTATACTTCCCTATCCCTAGACTGGTGGTGTTATTTTATACTTCTCTATCCCTAGACTGGTGGTGTTACCTTATACTTCCCTATCCCTAGACTGGCGGTGTTACCCTATACTTCCCTATCCCCCTGGACCCTTTGGAGGGTCTCTGGGGTGTTGAGGTATTGAGCCCACATGTGCCTAGTGTTGTGACTCTATGATCATAAACACTGTGTAGCACTGTTCAGCACACGCCTGTGAGCACAGCCCGTCCTCCTCTTCACGTGCTCCCACTTCTAACTAGTTGCATAATCGTACATATATTGACGTAATACACAAATACATGGTACAATTTGGTACTACTCATTTTACAGATTCCGAAGAAATAAAGCTAAAACCCCAACTTAAAACACCCCAACCTGTTTTTAGGCCTAATATAGCATGTGTAAATGTACGATACCGGACCTTAGATAGCGTGTATTAGGACTAAGATGGTTAGGTGAGGTTTTATTAGCAACATAAATACAAAACCTTTTCGGTTTCTCAAAATTCAGTAGTATAAAATTCTACTCTCTAATGGTCCATTACGTCAATATATATCCAACGGTCCATATTGTTACTCTAAGTACTCTCTTAACACAAGTATGAGCTGGTGTGTGTAAGAATGTGTATGTTTATGAGTGTGTGTGTGCTGAATGTGTATGTGTGTGAGTGTGTGTGTGTGTGAGAAGGTATGTTTGTGAGTGTGTATGTGCACTCACCTAGTTGTGCTTGCGGGGGTTGAGCTCCGGCTCTTTGGTCCCGCCTCTCAACCGTCAATCAACAGCAGGTGTACAGGTTCCTGAGCCTATTGGGCTCTATCATATCTACACTTGAAACTGTGTATGGAGTCAGCCTCCACCACATCACTTCCTAATGCACTCCATTTGTCAACCACTCTGACACTAAAAAAGTTCTTTCTAATATCTCTGTGGCTCATTTGGGCACTCAGTTTCCACCTGTGTCCCTTTGTGCGTGTGCCCCTTGTGTTAAATAGCCTGTCTTTATCAACCCTGTCGATTCCCTTGAGAATCTTGAATGTGGTGATCATGTCCCCCCTAACTTTTCTTTCTTCCAACGAAGTGAGGTTTAATTCCCGAAGTCTCTCCTCGTAGCTCATACCTCTCAGCTCGGGTACTAGTCTGGTGGCAAACCTTTGAACCTTTTCCAGTTTAGTCTTATGCATGACTAGATATGGACTCCATGCTGAAGCCACATACTCCAGGATTGGTGTGACATATGTGGTATATAATATTCTGAAAGATTCCTTACACAAGTTTCTAAAGGCCGTTCTTATGTTAGCCAACCTGGCATATGCTGCTGATGTTATCCTCTTGATATGAGCTTCAGGTGACAGGTCTGGCGTGATATCAACCCCCAGGTCGTTCTCTCTCTCTGACTCTTGAAGTATTTCATCTCCCAAATGATACCTTGTATCTGGTCTCCTGTTTCCTACCTCAATCTTCATTACATTACATTTGCTTGGGTTAAACTCTAACAGCCATTTGTTCGACCATTCCTACAGCTTGTCCAGGTCTTCTTGAAGCCTCAAGCTGTCCTCCTCTGCCTTAATCCTTCGATAATCCTTCGATAGTATTGTGTGGGATCATGTGTATATTTGTGAGTATGTGTGCATGCCTATGTGTATGTTTGTGAATGTGTGTGTGAGAATGTGTATGTTTGTGCGGGTGTGTCTGTGTGAGAGAACCTGTAAGTTTGTGAGTGTGTGTGTGTGTGAGAGAGAACCTGTATGTTTGTGAGTGGTTGTTTGCATGAGTTCATGCCTGTGTGAGAGTGTTTGTGTACAAGTGTGCATGTTTGTGTGTGTGTATTCACCTAGTTGTATTCACCTAGTTGTGTTTGCGGGGGTTGAGCTTTGCTCTTTCGGCCCGCCTCTCAACTGTCATTCAACTGTTTACTAAGTACTTTTTTTCCACACACCACACACACACACACACACACACACACACACACACACACACACACACACACACACACCAGGAAGCAGCCTGTGACAGCTGACTAACTCCCAGGTACTTGTTTTTTACAGCTAGGTAACAGGGACATTCAAGGTAAAAAAAACTTTGCCCATTTGTTTCTGCCTGGTGCGGGAATCGAACCCGCGCCACAGAATTACGAGTCCTGCGCCGGGCTACCAGTGTGTGTGTGTGTGTACTCACCTAGTACTCACCTAGTTGTGCTTGCGGGGGTTGAGTTCTGGCTCTTTGGTCCCGCCTCTCAACTGTCAATCAACAGGTGTACAGGTTCCTGAGCCTATTGGGCTTTATCATATCTACACTTGAAACTGTGTATGGAGTCAGCCTCCACCACATCACTTCCTAATGCATTCCATTTGTCAACCACTCTGACACTAAAAAAGTTCTTTCTAATATCTCTGTGGCTCATTTGGGCACTCAGTTTCCACCTGTGTCCTATAGTGCGTGTGCCCCTTGTGTTAAACAGCCTGTCTTTATCAACCCTGTCAATTCCCTTGAGGATCTTGAATGTGGTGATCATGTCCCCCCTAACTCTTCTGTCTTCCAACGAAGTGAGGTTTAATTCCCGTAGTCTCTCCTCGTAGCTCATACCTCTCAGCTCGGGTACTAGTCTGGTGGCAAACCTCTGAACCTTTTCCATTTTAGTCTTATGCTTGACTAGATATGGACTCCATGCTGGTGCCGCATACTCCAGGATTGGTCTGACATATGTGGTATATAATGTTCTGAAAGATTCCTTACACAAGTTTCTAAAGGCCGTTCTTATGTTAGCCAACCTGGCATATGCTGCTGCTGTTATCCTCTTGATATGAGCATCAGGGGACAGGTCTGGCGTGATATCAATCCCCAGGTCTTTCTCTCTCTCGGACTCTTGAAGTATTTCATCTCCCAAGTGATACCTTGTATATGGTCTCCTGCTTCCTACCCCTATCTTCATTACATTACATTTGCTTGGATTAAACTCTAACAGCCATTTGTTCGATCATTCCTGCAGCTTGTCCAGGTCTTCTTGAAGCCTCAAGCTGTCCTCCTCTGTCTTAATCCTTCTCATAATTTTGGCGTCGTCAGCAAACATTGAGAGGAATGAGTCTATACCCTCTGGGAGATCATTTACGTATATCAGAAACAGGATAGGTCCAAGTACAGAGCCCTGTGGGACTCCACTGGTGACTTCACGCCAGTCTGAGGTCTCACCCCTCACTGTAACTCTCGGCTTCCTATTGTTTAGGTACTCCCTTATCCACTGGAGCGCCCTACCAGTTACTCCTGCCTGTTTCTCTAGCTTATGCATCAACCTTTTATGGGGTACTGTGTCAAAGGCTTTCCGACAGTCCAAAAAAATGCAATCCGCCCACCCTTCTCTTTCTTGTTTAATCTTTGTCACCTGATCGTAGAATTCTATCAATCCTGTAAGGCAAGATTTACCCTCCCTGAACCCATGTTGATGGGTTGTCACGAAGTCTCTTCTCTCCAGATGTGTTACTAGGTTTTTTCTCACAATCTTCTCCATCACCTTGCATGGTATACAAGTTAAGGACACTGGCCTGTAGTTCAGTGCCTCTTGTCTGTCACCCTTTTTGTATATTGGTACTACATTAGCAGTCTTCCATATTTCTGGTAGGTCCCCCGTTTCCAGTGACCTACTATACACTATGGAGAGTGGTAGGCAAAGTGCTCCTGCACACTCTTTCAATACCCATGGCGAGATTCCATCCGGCCCAACAGCTTTTCTCACATCCAGCTCCAATAGGTGCTTCTTGACCTCATCTCTTGTAATTTCGAACCTATCCAAGGTCACCTGGTTTGCTGCCACCTCTTCTAGCGCCGCGACATCTCCCTGTTCTATTGTAAAGACCTCCTGGAACCTTTTGTTGAGTTCTTCACACACCTCTTTGTCATTCTCTGTGTACCTGTCCTCGCCCACCCTAAGTTTCATCACCTGTTCCTTCACTGTTGTCTTCCTCCTGATGTGACTGTGTAGTAGCTTTGGTTCGGTCCTGGCTTTATTAGCTAAATCATTTTCATACCTTTTCTCAGCTGCTCTTCTCACACTGACATACTCGTTCCTGGTTCTCTGGTATCTCACTCTACTTTCTGGTGTTGTGTTATTACGGAAGTTATTCCATGCCATTTTGTTCAGCTCCTTTGCTTTCATACATTCCTTATTAAACCACGGATTCTTCCTTTGCTTCTCTGTTTTTTCCTGTCGGGCTGGGACAAACCTGCTTACAAACCTGCTTGTGTACTCACCTAGTTGTACTCACCTAGTTGTGTTTGCGGGGGTTGAGCTCTGGCTCTTTGGTCCCGCCTCTCAACCGTCAATCAACAGGTGTACAGATTCCTGAGCCTATCGGGCTCTGTCATAACTACACTTGAAACTGTGTATGGAGTCAGCCTCCACCACATCACCCCCTAATGCATTCCATTTGTCAACCACTCTGACACTAAAAAAGTTCTTTCTAATATCTCTGTGGCTCATTTGGGCACTCAGTTTCCACCTGTGTCCCCTTGTGCGTGTTCCCCTTGTGTTAAATAGACTGTCTTTATCTACCCTATCAATCCCCTTCAGAATCTTGAATGTGGTGATCATGTCCCCCCTAACTCTTCTGTCTTCCAGCGAAGTGAGGTTAATTCCCGTAGTCTCTCCTCGTAGCTCATACCTCTCAGCTCGGGTACTAGTCTGGTGGCAAACCTTTGAACCTTTTCCAGTTTAGTCTTATCCTTGACTAGATATGGACTCCATGCTGGGGCTGCATACTCCAGGATTGGCCTGACATATGTGGAATACAAAGTTCTGAATGATTCTTTACACAAGTTTCTGAATGCCGTTCGTATGTTGGCCAGCCTGGCATATGCCGCTGATGTTATCTGCTTGATATGTGCTGCAGGAGACAGGTCTGGCGTGATATCAACCCCCAAGTCTTTTTCCTTCTCTGACTCCTGAAGAATTGTGTGTGTGTGTGTGTGTACTCACCTAATTGTAGTCACCTAATTGTGCTTGCGGGGGTTGAGCTCTGGCTCTTTGGTCCCGCCTCTCAACCGTCAATCAACTGGTGTACAGATTCCTGAGCCTATTGGGCTCTATCATATCTACATTTGAAACTGTGTATGGAGTTAGCCTCCACCACATCACTTCCTAATGCATTCCATTTACTAACTACTCTGACACTGAAAAAGTTCTTTCTAACGTCTCTGTGGCTCATTTGGGTACTCAGCTTCCACCTATGTCCCCTTGTTCGCGTCCCACCAGTGTTGAATAGTTCATCCTTGTTTACCCGGTCGATTCCCCTGAGGATTTTGTAGGTTGTGATCATGTCCCCCCTTACTCTTCTGTCTTCCAGTGTCGTAAGGTGCATTTCCCGCAGCCTTTCCTCATAAGTCATGCCTCTTAGTTCTGGGACTAGTCTAGTAGCATACCTTTGGTCTTTTTCCAGCTTCGTCTTGTGCTTGACAAGGTACGGGCTCCATGCTGGGGCCGCATACTCCAGGATTGGTCTTACATATGTTGTGTACAAGATTCTGAATGATTCCTTACACAGGTTCCTGAACGCCGTTCTGATGTTAGCCAGCCTCGCATATGCCGCAGACGTTATTCTCTTTATGTGGGCTTCAGGAGACAGGTTTGGTGTGATATCAACTCCTAGATTTTTCTCTCTGTCTGTTTCATTAAGTACTTCATCTCCTATTCTGTATCCTGTGCCTGGCCTCCTGTTTCCACTGCCTAGTTTCATTACTTTGCATTTACTCGGGTTGAACTTCAACAGCCATTTGTTGGACCATTCACTCAGTCTATCCAGGTCATCTTGTAGCCTCCTACTATCATCCTCTGTTTCAATCCTCCTCATAATTTTTGCATGGTCGGCAAACATTGAGAGGAACGAATCTATACCCTCTGGGAGATCATTTACATATACCAGAAACAGTATAGGTCCAAGGACTGACCCCTGCGGGACTCCACTCGTAACGTCTCACCAATCTGAAACCTCACCCCTCACACAGACTCGTTGTCTCCTGTTGCTTAGGTACTCCTCTATCCACCGGAGTACCTTCCCTCTCACTCCAGCCTGCATCTCCAACTTTCGCACTAGCCTCTTGTGTGGCACTGTATCAAAGGCTTTCTGACAATCCAAAAATATGCAGTCTGCCCACCCTTCTCTTTCTTGCCTTATTTTTGTTGCCTGGTCGTAGAATTCAAGTAACCCTGTGAGGCAGGACCTGCCATCCCTGAACCCATGTTGATGCTGTGTTACAAAGTTCCTTCGCTCCAGATGCTCCACTAGTTTTTTTCGCACAATCTTCTCCATCAGCTTGCATGGTATGCAGGTTAGGGACACTGGCCTGTAGTTCAGTGCCTCCTGTCTATCCCCTTTCTTGTATATCGGGACTACGTTAGCTGCTTTCCAAATATCTGGCAGTTCCCCTGTTGCCAGTGATTTGTTATACACTATGGAGAGTGGTAGGCTCAGTTCTCTTGCTCCTTCCTTTAGAACCCAAGGGGAGATTCCATCTGGGCCTATAGCCTTCGTCACGTCCAACTCTAGTAAACACTTCCTTACTTCCCCACTGGTAATCTCAAACTCTTCCAGTTGTTCCTGGTTAGCTATTCCCTCACTTACCTCTGGAATTTCTCCTTGCTCTAAGGTGAAGACCTCCTGGAATTTCTTATTCAATTCCTCACACACTTCCTTGTCATTTGTAGTGAATCCTTCCGCCCCTATCCTTAATCTCATAACCTGTTCCTTTACTGTTGTTTTTCTCCTAATGTGGCTATGCAACAATTTAGGCTGAGTCTTTGCCTTGCTTGCGATGTCATTTTCGTATTGTCTTTCTGCCTCTCTTCTCATCCTGACATATTC
>NW_025554638.1:0-12297 GCF_020424385.1 Procambarus clarkii
TTGTGTTTTGTTGTGCTTTATTAGGTATTTAAAGGATACAAGATGTACATTGGTTAATACAATGAATGTTTCAAGGTTATGGATCTCTTGGAGCTACTCTGCTTCCAGACAGGAACCGAGGACGCAGCAGGGGTTTCCCCTTTGGATCGCCACACTGAGGCGCTGAAAAAGAAACTGGGAGCTCTTGGGTTTCTGGAGTTGTCAATATGACCTTCTAATCGCCTGTATTTTACTGATTTTGCAATTTCCCTGTGGTTGCCGCCCCACCTGCTTGATCAGCACCGAAGTGTACATAGGTGTCAGCCAGGGTGGATACACATGTGTAGGCCCACGCCAGCTGTCTGCCCCTTTTCCAGGAGTATATTTTGATCATATATTATGAGTGCGGGGTCATCCGGGTTTTGGTCCCCTGTATTTGAGTCTCTCTCTCTGCTGGGCACTGAGCTGAGGCAAGGCTCCTCTTGATGATGTCATTAACCTCGTTGTGTCATGCAGGCCAGCCCTTGGATCTTCCTCAGTGCAACCCATGCAGTCCGTATTGGTCTATTTCCACTCAGTTGCAAATACACTTGTATTCAATGTGAATTTGGGCACCAAGACGGAGGGCCACTGCTACACGAAGGGATTCTGGATGCAGACGCGTGCCCATTGCCGACATGGGTACTGCCAGAAGGAAGTCTCCTTCATGAGGGCAGACATTGCTCTGAGGCGGGCTTTCTCCTTGTCTGATGTTGCAGTGCTGAGCATGGCATCAGTTACTTTATCATCAGAAGAGCTTTCAGAGAAGATCTTGTGGATTCTCACTGAACACTTTAATCTTTTCTCTCCATAATCTTTTCTATATATACTATATATATATATATATATATATATATATTATATATATATATATATATATATATATATATATATATATATATATATGTCGTACCTAGTAGCCAGAACTCACTTCTCAGCCTACTATTCAAGGCCCGATTTGCCTAATAAGCCAAGTTTTCCTGAATTATTATATTTACTATAATTTTTTTCTTATGAAATGATAAAGCAACCCTTTTCTCTATGTATGAGGTCAATTTTTTTTATTGGAGATAAAATTAACGTAGATATATGACCGAACCTAACCAACCCTACCTAACCTAACCTAACCTATATTTATAGGTAAGGTTAGGTTAGGTAGCCAAAAAAAGCTAGGTTAGGTTAGGTTAGGTAGGTTAGGTAGACGAAAAAACATTAATTCATGTAAACTTGGCTTATTAGGCAAATCAGGCCTTGAATAGTAGGCTGAGAAGTGCGTTCTGGCTATTAGGTACGACATATATATATATATATATATATATATGTCGTACCTAGTAGCCAGAACTCACTTCTCAGCCTATTATTCAAGGCCCGATTTGCCTAATAAGCCAAGTTTTCCTGAATTAATATATTTACTATAATTTTTTTCTTATGAAATGATAAAGCTACCCTTTTCACTATGTATGAGGTCAATTTTTTTTATTGGAGTTAAAATTAATGTAGATATATGACCGAACCTAACCAACCCTACCTAACCTAACCTAACCTATATATATAGGTAAGGTTAGGTTAGGTAGCCAAAAAAGCTAGGTTAGGTTAGGTAGGTTAGGTAGACGAAAAAACATTAATTCATGAAAACTTGGCTTATTAGGCAAATCGGGCCTTGCATAGTAGGCTGAGAAGTGAGTTCTGGCTACTAGGTACGACATATATATATATATGTCGTACCTAGTAGCCAGAACTCACTTCTCAGCCTACTATTCAAGGCCCGATTTGCCTAATAAACCAAGTTTTCCTGAATTAATATATTTACTATAATTTTTTTCTTATGAAATGATAAAGCAACCCTTTTCTCTATGTATGAGGTAATTTTTTTTTTATTGGAGTTACAATTAACGTAGATATATGACCGAACCTAACCAACCCTACCTAACCTAACCTATATTTATAGGTAAGGTTAGGTTAGGTAGCCAAAAAAAGCTAGGTTAGGTTAGGTTAGGTAGGTTAGGTAGACGAAAAAACATTAATTCATGAAAACTTGGCTTATTAGGCAAATCGGGCCTTGAATAGTAGGCTGAGAAGTGCGTTCTGGCTATTAGGTACGACATATGTCTATATATATATATATATATATATATATATATATTATATATATGTCGTACCTAGTAGCCAGAACGCACTTCTCTGCCTACTATGCAAGGCCCAATTTGCCTAATAAGCCAAGTTTTCCTGAATTAATATATTTTCTCTAATTTTTTTCTTATGAAATGATAAAGCTACCCATTTCATTATGTATGAGGTCAATTTTTTTCTATTGGAGTTAAAATTAACGTAGATATATGACCGAACCTAACCACCCCTACCTAACCTAACCTAACCTATCTTTATAGGTTAGGTTAGGTTAGGTAGCCAAAAATGTTAGGTTAGGTTAGGTTAGGTAGGTTAGGTAGTCGAAAAACAATTAATTCATGAAAACTTGGCTTATTAGGCAAATCGGGCCTTGCATAGTAGGCTGACAAGTGCGTTCTGGCTACTAGGTACGACATATATATATATATATATATATATATATAATATATATATATATATATATATATATATATATATATATATATATATATATATATATATATATATGTCGTACCTAGTAGCCAGAACTCACTTCTCAGCCTACTATGCATGGCCCGATTTGCCTAATAAGCCTAGTTTTCATGAATTAATGTTTTTTAGACAACCTAACCTACCTAACCTAACCTAACCTAACGTTTTCGGCTACCTAACCTAACCTAACCTATAAAGATAGGTTAGGTTAGGTTAGGTAGGGTTGGTTAGGTTCGGTCATATATCTACGTTAATTTTAACTCCAATAAAAAAAAATTGACCTCATACATAATGAAATGGGTAGCTTTATCATTTCATAAGAAAAAAATTAGAGAAAATATATTAATTCAGTAAAACTTGGCTTATTAGGCAAATCGGGCCTCGCATAGTAGGCTGAGAAGTGAGTTCTGGCTACTAGGTACGACATATATATATTATATATATATATATATATATATATATATATATATATATATATATATATATATATATATATATATATATATATATATATATATATATATTGTGTGATGTGTGTCTATATGAGAAGGTATGCAAGCACACAATTAATTGCGTGCTAGCGTCGTGCTCGCGTGCGTATGCGGGTGTCTACAAACACAACAGTGATTCTACAAGCGAAGAGGTTGTAAAATGCTTGCAACATAGGGCCATCTCGTCTCCTCCACCAGTACTGCAACCGACCATTAAAAATACACCGAAAATACTTTAGCGAAACATGCACAGAGGTTGAGTGGTTGTGTTTGCGTGAGTGCACTTATCTTGAAGTGCGTTGTGAGTCCATCCAAGACCCGTCCCTCCACATGCAATGAGGAGGGGGGTAGGAGGGGTGAGGTGGGGGCACAAGATGCATAAGAGAATGTACCACTAACCATAATGGAGTTCCATTCTGTTTGCTACTTAGAGATATTGCTTCGCCACATTTAGTCACAGGAGTTTAATACCATAAAACCCTTGTCTGACCTGTAGTTGGAACTTGGCTTGCACAAAAGTTTGTTTTCTCGTGCTAAAGTGTTATTGCTATTGTGGAACTTTTTCTATAATGGCCGATTCTTCGTAGGAGAGTCACACATTTAGACTGGAACAACTTTTTAAGAATATTAATTTAAGTTGAAAACAAAAAGATATCAGTGGTTTCGGAATAACCTAATTTAATGTAGTTAATGGGTTACTACTTGTTATCTTCCTCTCGTGTTGCTTGTGGTGGGACTAATGCTCCCTTGGCTACTTTTTTACCTGGTGTTTGGGGAGTATAATCAGTAGAACAAGGTGGGTGAACACTTTTCTGTAATTGGTGTCTTGGGGGAAATTATAAATCCTGGTCTTGTGGTATATAAAGCCAGTGGTAGCGAGAGTGAACTACTCTCACACACTCTCTCTCTCTCTCAGAGACACACCCCCTGTGGTACTTAGAGTGCAGAGGTACTTAGTCTACACTTATACAAAGTGCTACTTCACAATGTCAATAGTGCATGTAGCTATATGTGTATTTAGATCACATAACAATAACTCCCCTCACTTAGGACCCCCTCCCCTTACCCATTCCCCTCGTCCCTGCCCCTCAGAGTGCTCAAAGTGCTTCATACAAACCTCATTGTGGTACTCTGCGTAAGTGTACTGCACTCTCAACTCCACAGGGCGGAACACTGAGAGTACAGGTCAAGCACTCGCTCAACACTACAACTCCAGCGCCACTATTATATTTCCGAACACCACCAATCACAACCCCCTTCATCACAACCACAATCCCCAGAACCACCACAACCCCCAAAACCACAACTACAACCATTACTACTATCTTCCCGTTCCAACTATAATAATCAACTGAACAAATCCACAAAGGCCGTGACGAGGATTCGAACCTGCGTCCGAGATCCGTGAAAGAGAAAAAGAACACAGAATATATTGTGTTAACACAGATTCATATATTGATATATAAGAATCAACTACTTCAGCATCCACCAACAGGCTTGCAAACTGTCTATCTCTCTTTTCTCTCGCTCTGCCTCATCTACTATCCATCTCTCTCACACCTACCCTTCTCTTCTCCTCCTCTATCTTCTATCCCCCTTACCTTCTCACACCCTTACCCATTTCCCTACCCAGCATCCTGGATATTTACCACCAGTCTCCCCCATTTTAAAATTTGGTCATTTAAGCACAAGTCTTTGCCTGATTCACAACCAGTTATAATGGGCAAGGCTGCGTCCACGCAGGCCTGACGCCTCCCCATTAATATGTTAAATGGGGAGAGTTACATTTAAAGTTTTGCCATTAAAACACCAGTTAGACCTCGCACAAACTTTCATATTTCTGAGTTTTTTTGGGGAGGGAGAGTTGACTTTTGAGAACGCATTGTATATCAACCTTTCAGGGTGATAATTACTTGAATGTGTCCCGGCTTTTGATGATATCAGGTAGCTAGTGTGTGCGGGGAATATTTTACATATTTTAATTCATTATTCACTGTAAAAAAAACAACAATAAAAATCATCTAGTTTTATGGCCCTGTCTTGTGCCGTCTATTTTACACTATTATGCAATCACATTGACATTTATTTGTGTTCAAACCTTTGTGGGTTTAGTTTAAAAAAGTAACCTGTCTATCACAATTGCATGATGGCTTCAATATTCAAACATGGAGGTGGTAAATATGTGCTAATTACTTGTCATTTTTTTTTGTCTTACAGTCAATTTAAATTACGGTGTTTTGCTCAATGTTTTAAATAAACTATCAGAGTTCTTGAGTTATGAATGTTAGTGAGCTACTTCCTGATATATATTATTATCGTGGGTTATCCCGGTATATTGTTAACATGATAAGATTAATGTCGACTGGAGCATGTTGGCCTACATCTATGTGAGTTATATTTCAACTGATATAGGCCAATATCTTTGTGAGCTATATTTCAACTGATATAGGCCAATATCTTTGTGAGCTATATTTCAACTGATATAGGCCTATATATATATTTTTACATGTTGACTCTTATGTATAAGCCTTGTCAATTATGGTCCTTGTTGCAAGCACTTGAGTATTGTGTTGCTCGTTGTTTACTGCAATTTGGAAATGAAGTACTTGATGTTGAAGGCACTTGTAGGCTGAGGCAACTGTGGTTTGAAGTGCTTGTGGAATGTGAAGAGCACTTGTCAACTGAGGCGGTAACAAGGAGCTCCCGTGCGACACCTATTGTCTGGGGGGGTGTAAGTGGCAGAGTGGGCTGCGTTGCAAGTGGGTTGAAGTGTGTGTTGAGGATCATAATAGCTGTGTAACGTGGTCACATTTTATTCGTATGAAAATGATAAGAATTTTCTTGTATATTTTGTTTTCGAAATTTTATAGCTTTTTGCTGCCCTTGGTTGGTTTAAAACGTCACTTTAAAGTGTTTTTTTTGGTGTAAACTCTACACAGAGTTTTGTTTGGTTTACTATTTTTGGATACCCGTTCAGTCGTGCGAGTGCATTAAGGAACTAATGGGTATCCGCTCAGCCATACAGGTATCCATTAGAATCTTTAGAATCTCTTAAATTTTTAAAATCTCTAAAAAGCCATTTATACCCGGGCAAGTACTCGGGTACGTCTTAGACATCCTGGGCATGTGGGTACGGCAGCGGCTTATAAGGGGGCACTCTAAGCCTCATGTTTACTCAAAGTTGTGTCTGGCTTTACAAGTGTAATCGAAATGCCTCAATAAAAACATAATGAACAAAGCCGTTCTTCACATTTTCAAAGTCGTTTCGCTGAGGATTGAACTTCCCTCCACTGGAGAAGCGCTGATCCACTCAAGTATCAAAGACAGATAAAGAAAAATGGGTGGAATCGCTATATAAATAAATTCAATATTTTGGCTTTGTCAGATAATGTCCAGCGATGTCTGTCTCACATGTCCACAGATATCATAGACGGGAACAGCCCACTTAGATGTAATTGCTTGTGGAATCACAGTCGTGATGACTCTGCTAAAATATCGTGGTGGAAGAGTTGATATTCATCCCATAACTGAAACGGAAGAGACGACGACGTTTCGGTCCATCCACGACCATTATTGAGTCGTTGCAACACTTCGGTCCACGACGGACCGAAACGTCATTGGTGCTCGGTTGGTGGCATTCACGATGGTAATTTTGAGGAAGTGTTAATTTTTGGCAAGCCTTCTGAAGCTTCAACTACATGTGCAGATATTTTTGAGAATTTATCATTGACAATCGACTTGAGAATGGTCCAGGGCGGACCGAAACGTCGTCGTCCCTTCACTTTCTAGTGTGTGGTTTGGTCAACATCAAAGGTAAGGATATTCATTATGCCTATTATGTCTTTTATACGTTTACTCACCGAAATATTCTCATCCGATATGTGAAAGTTGCTGATGTTTTTGTCATTGTCTTAATAAACTGACTTGAGTTTGCTAACGAGAACAGATCTAAGCCAATCAAAGGTGACATGTGTGATAGTGGAACACCTCTACTAACTGTAAAATTAACTAAAAATATATAAATATGTCTGAATTGGATTTAATACAAATTAATTTTGTTTCATACAGGTTTTCCTGCTGTTAATGACGATTTTCAGGAAGAGCTTAAAACTCCATGAACGACTACAGTGCTTCCGGTTTCTTTGAGAAAGAATCTGTCACTAAGAACTCCAAGTAATGCTTCACTTCTCGAAGAGGAAGCTGTTTGTACTCTGTTACATTAACCAACAACATATATGTGTGTTGACCAGACCACACACTAGAAGGTGAAGGGACGACGACGTTTCGGTCCGCCCTGGACCATTCTCAAGTCGATTGTGATGAGGAAGTAGAGACAGGCAATAAATAGGCAAGAGAGAGGTGAGGAGCAAAGTAAGGTGTAGTAGAGGGGATAGTAATAATGATAAGCGCTGCAGAGGGCCTATTGGCCCATACGAGGCAGCTCCTATTATAACCACCCAATGAGAAGGAGATAGGAATAAGAAGAGGAACTTTCCCCCAGATTCACACAACTTATATGTGTGTATCTGGGGCTAGAGTCACGAAGTAGTTACGCAAGTACTTACGAACGTGTACATCTTTCCTCAATCTTTGACGGCTTTGGTTACATTTATTAAACAGTTTACAATCATGAAAACTTCCCAATCAACTGTTGTCATTGTTATAAACAGCCTCCTATTGTTTTGCAGCTCATTAACTGTTTAATAATTGTAAACAAGGCCGCTAAAGATTGAGAAAAGATGTACAGGTTCGTAAGTACTTCCATAACTCCTTCGTGAATCTGGCCTCTGGATTTCCCAGCTTACTTCTCAAGAAGCTTAACTTAAAATTAAAGCTGACCATCCATGTGTCTTATTCTTAATTGCTTCTCAAGTTTCTACCTTGCTAGACCAAAAGCCTCCCGCACTTCACATTAATTCAAATGGTATTTGAGGCCTTATTAGTAATTAAAAAAATATATATATGAGAAAACAGCTGCAAACTTTTTCTTTAGTTTTCCTGTGGATTATGTATGAATTGGTATCTAATAATTGTTAATGACCAAGTTTTCTGCATCAGAAACCGAGTAAATTAGCCTTGAAATGAATACTGTACAGGTGAAGAATGGAAAATTGTTTTAATAATTTTGGTTTCACTTGTCGTGGATGATAATGGAAATATTATTAAATGGGTTTGTGGTTACCCATTTATTCACGTCATTTACAAATGTAAGCAACTGAATGTCATATTGGTTTAATTACCATTATGGGGTAGACGGATGGGCTTAGTTACCATTATGGGGTAGACGGATGGGTGTAGTTACCATTATGGGGTAGACAAATGGGCTTAGTTACCATTGTGGGGTAGACAGATGGGTGTAATTACTATTATGGGGTAGACGAATGAGGCCATGAATACAAGAGCACTCGGAGGGGGAAAAGTTGAAAATTCGTGGCCTTAGAAGTAATGGGTACTAAGCGGGGACGTACCCGCTTAGTCATGCGGGTACGTCTCGGAACGTCAGCGCCGCCACGGTTGACTCTTTGAAATGCTTTGTTATTACTTATTCATAGAAAAATAATGAGTGAAGGAAGGAGAGCGGAGAATAAGTATCCAAAGTTCCTAAAAACGCTGTTTTTCCCTCTTTTTTCCACTATTATATAGACGAGAAACTCTACCAAGCACAACGAATAACAGCTATGACAGTAAACCAAGATAAATGAACTCTCTCTCTCCCCATAACTGTCCTATACATCATCATTCAGGATATTAGTGATTTTCTAAGAGGAAGGATTGATCTTGATAATCCCTTCCTAAAATTCATAAAAAAATTGACTCAAAAAGTTTGCAATCTTTTACCTAATGACAGTATTATAATTAATCTTTGTTTAATAGCCGGAAGCTATTTGGCCCTGCTACTCAGGTTAGTTCTGGAATTTAGGCTTTTCAATATTCCTTTACCTTCAAGAAATTATTAAAGAAAATTATTTGTAAATCTGACACATGTTTTTTTTAACACAAATGGAGACAGGAGTAGATAACTTCTGAGGCATCTTAGGCTGAGAATTTAATCTTCCCGTAGCTCATGGTAAGCCTTAGCGTAGAGACAAGTGGTTAAGCATACTAATGCCTCTAAAACGGTCTCTCCAAATGAATCATTTTAATATCAAATTCAAAATGCACTCAAAAAGTTGCTGTGTAATTATTGGCTTTATATAATATACAATTACTTCACCGATCAAGTAGCCGCTTTATCGTGTCCTTTTGTATGTCTTGTAAATACAAAAATTATTGTTTATCATCAAGAGAGTTGTGGAAGAGTTGCAGCTTATGATGTGGAATTGGCTTATTCAATGGATAGATCTAAAGCAAGGGAGAAGAGTGGTTAGATGGTTGGGTCATTATCCTCCACCATACGATATCACACCTGACTAGCACGTCTTCTTCCATCATACAGCAGTTATCACACCTGGCTATCATTCCCACCTTAGTTTCTCCCATAACTAAGTTGATCCTTCCTCTCCGAATTCATTACAAACACATTGCAAGTACATATGACAGTACAATACAGAAACATAGTGCCACCAGAACTACAGTGCCACCAGAAGATTAGACTCAAAATAGCATGGGAAAACTACATGATTTCAAAAACATTTCAAATCAAAATGAATTTAGTGGAATAGAAGATCCCGGTGCCAAACACTACTCAATACAGTGTTAATTCTGAAGCATTGTGGTTGAAACACAAATGAGACACTGTCACAACACTTCATTAGAGCGAAGAGCATGATTTGTATATATATAATACACGTTTTACGCAGCTCAACTCATCGTGAGTTGTTCGAAGTGTGTATATCTGCTATCAAAACCAGACTGAATAGAGAGCATTGTTGTGGCCCTCAACCGTAAACAATGAACTCCGTACGGCGGCAATAAATACAATTTGCGATAGCTTGGTGGAAATGTTTTACAATAACCGGTAACGGTAAATCAATCTACGATATCAAGAGGTATACGAGAACGACATTTTGAGTCATTCTGTTCAAACTTTGGCGATGAACGGAAGTCCACAGTATCATAAAAACACGATTTCCACAGAAACATTAAGGTTATGCATAGCTCATAGAGTACTACATTTACAATGATTAAAACATGTATTCATAATGTAAATTCCCACCGTCCATTCCTTACCCCTCTATCCTCTACTGGGTATCCAATACCACTTGACCCCCCCCTCCCCTATCCACGGGATATCTAACACCACCTATCCCCCCACCTGCGTATCAACACCAGCTTCTAATTACCTAGATTTACCTGAATAAAAGATAGCCGTCGTCTCCTTGCAGCGAGCTTCCCCGCCTCGCCTCGAGAATAGCTTAACGAGCAGTTCCTGGATAATTAAGACGCGGATTTCAGAGTCATTGGCTTTAAGACATTTTAGAGCCATGGGAGCAGGGGGCACCCCGCCCCCCATGGACAGGGGGCACCCCGTCCCCCATGGGCAGGGGGCACCCCGTCCCCCATGCATCCACGGTGTGTTCACGTGGTCATCGACACGAGGTTTTTTAGGGTTGAAATGCCTGTATGTTTGTTGCAGTGTTGCGTTACCAATAATGTTGCAATGGTGATTTAAATAGCATTAATACCTTTTGGACGACCTCAAAGTGGTTATACGAGCTCGGAAACTGTTTAGTGATTAGAAACTAGACTGCCTTGATTGAGGTAAGAGGTGTAAATCTCGTAAGTGGACACGTAAGATGTACAAATCTCTTAAGTGGACACGTAAGAAGTAGAGATCTCGTAAGTGGACACGTAAGTGCCTGATGAATCATGGGTTTTATCTTCACTCTCTGTTGTCATATGCCACTGACTGCGGTGGAAGGGAACTATCAAGAGGAAAGCGCCAAGCCATTTGACTATATAGCACTTGGAAGGGATCAGGATAAGGATTTGGGATGGGACGGGGGGAAAGGAATGGTGCCCAAATACTTGTTTTAATTACACACAAAAATCACAATAGCCTAATGTATACCTGGTTGATGGGGTTCTGGAAGTTCTTCTACTCCCCAAGCCCGGCCCGAGGCCAGGCTCGACTTGTGAGAGTTTGGTCCACCAGACTGTTGCTTGGAGCGGCCCGCAGGCCCACATACACACCACAGCCCGGTTGGTCCGGCACTCCTTGGAGGAATAAATCTAGTTTCCTCTTGAAAAAAATCAAATGAATCATCAAATGTATCAAATGAACAAAGCCACAAGGGTTTACCATGTCGTAGCTCAGTCGATTAAGGCAGCGTCTGGGATCCTCTCGGACATAGGTTCGAACCCTCATCACGGCCCTTGTGGATTTGTTCACTTGTTTTAATATTATTGTACGAGATCTCAGTTATGGATGGAGGTGGCTTTAACTACTTCTTTAAGTAATTCAAATGCTTGTGTTTATATTTGTAAAGATCATAAGGGGTTTAAATAGGTGTACTTAATAACATTATGATAAATATGTTTATGGCTTCAATAACAGGTTTCTTTTATTCTAGGCAGCCGTGTCCAACCCGTTCTCGCACTTTCTTACAGTCAATATTGACTTATTAAATACGTGCATATGTGACATACTAAACATACTAGTTTACCTTGAAAAGCATCATAGAAAACACCGACCTTACCTAACCTTCTTAGTATGTTAAGATAAGCATCTTATTGCTTCGTAATTGCAATTATTACTTAATCTATACCTATAATAGGTTATGTAATAATTGTAATTACGAAGCAATATGATGCTTATCTTAACATACTAAGAAGGTTAGGTAAGGTCGGTGTTTTCTATGAAGCTTTTCAAGGTAAACTAGTATGTTAAGTATGTCACATATGCACGTATTTAATAAGTCAATATTGACTATACGAAAGTGCGAGAACGGGCTGCCGTGTCATGTAGCTCGAACCAGTGTTGTAACGAGAGGTGGTGACATAGTCTCTTAACGACACCCCTCAAGTTAACGAGCCTAAGGTGGTAGTTATGTCACGCGTGACCACACTACCTAATAAGCAATATCTCACAATCAAATAGCCCAACTACTTGGGCCTGGACGGTAGAGCGACGGTCTCACTTCCTGCAGGTCGGCGTTCAATCCCAAACCGTTCAAGTGGTTGGGCCACCATTCCTTCCCTTCCCCGTCCCATCCCAAATCGTTATCCTGATCCTTTTCAAGTGCTATAT
>NW_025554639.1:0-43033 GCF_020424385.1 Procambarus clarkii
TTTTGGCCTACTATTCAAGGCCCGATTTGCCTAATAAGCCAAGTTTTCCTGAAATTATATATTTTTTCTAATTTTTTTCTTATGAAATGATAAAGCTACCCATTTTATTATGTATGAGGTCAATTTTTTTTTATTGGAGTTAAAATTAACGTAGATATATGACCGAACCTAACCAACCCTACCTAACCTAACCAAACCTATCTTTATAGGTTAGGTTTGGGTAGGTAGCCGAAAAAGTTAGGTTAGGTTAGGTTAGGTAGGTTAGGTAGTCGAAAAACAATTAATTCATGAAAACTTGGCTTATTAGGCAAATCGGGCCTTGAATAGTAGGCCAAAAAGTGAGTTCTGGCTACTAGGTACGACATATATATATATATATATATATATATATATATATATATATATATATATATATATATATATATATATATATATATATATATATATATGTATATATGCGTGTATATATATATATATATGTCGTACCTAGTAGCCAGAACTCACTTCTCAGCCTATTATTCAAGGCCCAATTTGCCTAATAAGCCAAGTTTTCCTGAATTAATATATTTACTATAATTTTTTTCTTATGAAATGATAAAGCTACCCTTTTCACTATGTATGAGGTCAATTTTTTTTTATTGGAGTTAAAATTAACGTAGATATATGACCGAACCTAACCAACCCTACCTAACCTAACCTATCCTATATATATAGGTAAGGTTAGGTTAGGTAGCCAAAAAAAGCTAGGTTAGGTTAGGTTAGGTAGGTTAGGTAGACGAAAAAACATTAATTCATGAAAACTTGGCTTATTAGGCAAATCGGGCCTTGCATAGTAGGCTGAGAAGTGAGTTCTGGCTACTAGGTACGACATATATATATATATATATATATATATATATATATATATATATATATATATATATATATATATCGAGGCAACTACAGAAGCACCATACTGTCCCCCGAGCTTAAAGCGGCAGCTAAAAGCCTTCGTGAGAACAAGGAGATAGTTGTCAGGAGAGGTGACAAGTCGCCAATATATGTCATTCTTAAAAAAGACGAATATCTGGCGAAAATGAACATCATACTCTCTGACCAAACTAAGTTCCAAAGGGTAACGAAGGACACTACAGCCGAATTAAAAGCAAAGGTCAACAAACTGATCGAAACTGTGAACGCCAAGAAATCCGGACTCCACCTGCCAAAGATCATTGGGGAATATAAACCTGGATATGCGTATGGAAATGTCAAGACACACAAGCCTGGAAACCCACTTCGGCCAATCATTAGCCAGATACCCACACCCACGTACAGATTGGCGAAGCGACTCAACGGCCTGCTGACTCCTTATGTTCCTTGCGCCTTCAGCCTGAAGTCTCCAAAGGAATTTGTGGACTTACTGCGGGGCACACGGGCCACAGGGATAGGAGCCTCGTTGGACGTAGAATCGCTGTTTACCAACGTACCTGTGGACGAGACAATCGGAATGATAGCCGACAGAGTGTATCGTGATCCAGCCTGTACTCCTCTTGACATGCCAGAAAGTATTCTGAGGAAACTACTCCAAGCTTGTACTAAAGAGGCACCCTTCTTGAGCCCGGATGGGCACATGTATAAGCAAGTAGATGGGGTCGCCATGGGTTCTCCCCTAGGTGTCCTGTTTGCAAACTTCTACATGGGTACCATCGAGCAAAAAGTCTTAGTCGACATGAACTTGAAACCGGCCATATACTGCAGGTATGTTGACGACATTTTTACACAGGTACCTGATGTCAGACATCTGCAGGAGCTGAAGGAAGCATTTGAGCAGAGTTCCGTGCTGCGTTTCACTTACGAGACGGAAAAGGATGGGAAGCTGCCTTTTCTAGATGTAACAGTCATGGAAAAGGGCGGAGGTTTCCACACTGCAGTCTACACTAAGGAAACAAACATAGGAATGTGCCTAAATGCCAACAGCGACTGCCCCGACAGGTACAAGAGGAGTGTTGTTAACGCATACGTCGACCGTGCTCTCAGCCACAGCTCAGAATGGAAGCAAGTCGACGAAAAACTCTGTAGGGTAAGGCAGGTCCTAGTCAATAACGGCTTCTCCAATGGTTTCATCGAAGACATCATAAGAAGGAAAGTGAAAAGCCATGCAACCTCTGAAGAGACAACTAACACAACACCTATACCCCCTATTAGACTATTTTACAGGAACTTCTTTTCCACAGCTCATAAAACGGAGGAAAGGGTCCTGAAAGATATTGTTAATAGAAACGTTATCCCTACAGACAAAAATCAGAGGATACAACTGACGATTTACTATAAAACCAGAAAAACGGCCAGCCTACTCATGAGAAACTCTCCAGACACAAAACAGAACGCTTTAAAAGAGACTAACGTCGTCTATGCCTTCAAATGCCCACTTGGGGACTGTAAGCTCCAAAAAACCCAGTATATAGGCAAGACAACAACATCTCTTTCTAGGCGTTTAACGATGCATAAGCAACAGGGCTCCATTAAGGAACATATAATCTCTTCCCATAACCAAACCATCGCCAGAGAAATCCTAGTAAACAACACAGAAATCATCGATAGATACAGCGATAGCAGGCGGCTTGACGTTTGCGAGGCACTACACATCAAGAAGTCAACACCAGCAATCAACAGCCAATTATTGCACAACTATATTCTACCCACCTCAAGACTCCGCTCCAATATAGAAGCATCAAGAAATATGGACCAATAGGCTTTCTACAAACACTTCTATTCAATACCCATTGTTTCTGTTCTGTCTTGTGTTGATACTTTTAATACCCTATTAATATCCCCTCCTGTTCTGTCTTGTGTTATGCCACATCACCCTTCCCACCTCACTCAAATGTAGATATAATATCAGAGAGACGTAAGTTCTAATCAGTTGTGTATTTGTGAAGTCTTTGAAAATGTAATAAGTTTTACGAAACGCGCCCGTGTCGCGTCAGACTAGAAATAAAAATGAATTTTGGAGAAGTGATTTTTGATTTACCTCCAACAGTGAAGCGTAATGTACGAAAGATTGAGAAAATTCGTGTTAGAATTATTAATCTTACTTTTTCGGTCATATATATATATATATATATATATATATATATATATATATATATATATATATATATATATATATATATATATATATTTGTGTATGTATGTATAATAGTGCTACTGGCACTCGGGTAAATTCAAGTATATTTACCATATACTTTGCTAAATTAATGTCTGTACCCTTTTTTATCAGGTAATGCAGTTCTGTTGCATACAGAGAATTTGTATAATAAAATCGAAGCAGCATACAAGTCTGAGAAGCATTGGCCACAAAAACTCTTCTACCAACAACGGGTCCGTCCTGTCTACGCCGGGGTCACCAAAGCCTACTCCGAGGAGTTCGTGAAATCCCTCGGATACATTTCTCAAATGTAAGTACATTCTTCAAACGTAAGTAAATTCCTCAAACGTAAAAACACTTAGACTTAATAGTAATTGGGAGTAAAGTATAAATTGTGTTAAAAAAAAAAAGGGGGGAACATGGCATTTAATCATAATTACCAAGTGGTGCTGTGGTTCCTAGCTGCACAGCAGTGCTGTTAACTGCTCCTGTATGCGCCAGCCTTGGTCGCTCTCGGTACCAAGGCTCTCTCGGCTATTTTTTTTTTTCCAGTTGGGGGGGGGGGGGGTCTGTTTACTGGAATGCTAAGGCACAGGATGAGAGTCCCGTGTACCCATGGGAGTTTTGAATCACTCCCTATACCTAGAAGCTCCATATGGCGCTCTGCACACCCCCGATTGGGTGCTTTAAGGCACTCGGTGCAGTGCAGTACTTAATGGCAAATTTTCTGCTGCCTCCTTACATGGCAACTTTGGGGATCCCGAGAACTTTAGTTCCTAGCAAGTCCACACAGGCCTTGGATGCACATGTCATTCGCTACCATTATTTTCCATTTATTCCTGTAATTCACTACCTATTGAATATAGGTGCATCAAGGTTTCTCCCTGATAGCTCATTTTCTGCAGTTTGGTCCTGGGGGGCTTTGGGCTACTTTGTTTTTTTTTTCCACTTCTCACTTTCCTCATTTTGGTGCTTGGGATTCTTTTCACCTTATATGGCTTCGCCTAGAGTGTGCAGTAGAGCCGCCTTGTTGCCCCTTTGATCTTTGGTTTCGGGTTGCTGGAGTTGCCCGTACCATTTAGTTGCCCCCTGCAGTTTTCAAAATGTCTGAAATGTCGGAAATTTGACTCCTGAGCGTGATTTTTGAGCCGAATTCTGACTCTCTGCGCCAATTTTCAGTTTCAAATTACGACGTTTCATACCGAAAATATACCAATTACTGTAAACGGCGATGGGTCATATTTTGCCCAAACCCCCCTACAGTTTTCAAAATGTCTGAAATGTCGGAAATTTGACTTCTGAGCGTGATTTTTTAGCCAAATTCTGACTCTCTGCGCCTATTTTCAGTTTCAAATTACGACGTTTCATACCGAAAAAATGCCAATTACTGAAAACGGCGATGGGTCATATTTTGCCCAAACCCCCTGCAGTTTTCAAAATGTCTGAAATGTCGGAAATTTGACTCCTGAGCGTGATTTTTGAGCCGTATTCTGACTCTCTGCGCCTATTTTCAGTTTCAAATTACGACGTTTCATACAGAAAATATGCCAGTTACTGTAAACGGAGATGGGTCATATTTTGCCCAAACCCCCCTGCAGTTTTCAAAATGTCCGAAATGTCGGAAATTTGACTCCTGAGCGTGATTTTTGAGCCGAATTCTGACTCTCTGCATCTATTTTCAGTTTCAAATTACGACGTTTCATACCGAAAATATGCCAATTACTGTAAACGGCGATGGGTCATATTTTGCCCAAACCCCCCTGCAGTTTTCAAAATGTCCGAAATGTCGGAAATTTGACTCCTGAGCGTGATTTTTGAGCCGAATTCTGACTCTCTGCATCTATTTTCAGTTTCAAATTACGACGTTTCATACCGAAAATATGCCAATTACTGTAAACGGCGATGGGTCATATTTTGCCCAAACCCCCCTGCAGTTTTCAAAATGTCCGAAATGTCGGAAATTTGACTCCTGAGCATGATTTTTGAGCCGTATTCTGACTCTCTGTGCCTATTTTCAGTTTCAAATTACGACGTTTCATACCGAAAATATGCCAATTACTGTAAACGGCGATGGGTCATATTTTGCCCAAACCCCCCCTGCAGTTTTCAAAATGTCCGAAATATCGGAAATTTGACTCCTGAGCGTGATTTTTGAGCCAAATTCTGACTCTCTGCACCTATTTTCAGTTTCAAATTACGACGTTTCATTCCGAAAATATGCCAATTACTGTAAACGGCGATGGGTCATATTTTGCCAAACCCCCCTGCAGTTTTCAAAATGTCCGAAATGTCGGAAATTTGACTCCTGAGCGTGATTTTTGAGCCGAATTCTGACTCTCTGCACCTATTTTCAGTTTCAAATTACGACGTCTCATACCGAAAATATGCCAATTACTGTAAACGGCGATGGGTCATATTTTGCCCAAACCCCCCTGCAGTTTTCAAAATGTCCGAAATGTCGGAAATTTGACTCCTGAGCGTGATTTTTGAGCCGAATTCTGACTCTTTGCGCCTATTTTCAGTTTCAAATTAGGACGTTTCATACCGAAAATATGCCAATTACTGTAAACAGCGATGGGTCATATTTTGCCCAAACTCCCCTGCAGTTTTCAAAATGTCCGAAATGTCGGAAATTTGACTCCTGAGCGTGATTTTTGAGCCGAATTCTGAGTCTCTGCATCTATTTTCAGTTTCAAATTACGACGCTAGAGGCCATAAAAGGGGCTATTTTCGCCGCTAGCGGCCAAAAACGGGGTGATTTTCGCCGCTAGCGGCCAAAAATCGTGCAAATTTCGCCGCTAGCGGCCAAAAATCGTGCGAATTTCGCCGCTAGCGGGCAAAAATCGCGCGATTTTCGCCGCTAGCGGCCAGAAAGTATTCGATTTTTTGCAGCTGGTGGGCAAAAATAACGCGATTTTCGCCGCTTCCGGCCAAAAACCGCGCAATTTTCGCCTCTAGCGGCAAAAAACCATGCGATTTTCGCAGCTGGCGGGGAAAATCGCGATTTTCGCCGCTATCGGCCAAAAAAAGCGATTTTCGCCGCTACCGGCCAAAAAAAGCGCGATTTTTCCGCTAGCGGCCAAAAACCGTGCGATTTTCGCCGCTAGCGGCAAAAAACGGGCGATATTTGCCGCTAACGGCCGAAAACCGCGCTATTTTCGACGCTAGCGGCCAGAAACCATGCGATTTTTGCAGCTGGCGGGCAAAAATCGCGCGAATGTCGCTGTTACCTGCCAAAAATCGACCGATTTTTGCCGCTAGCGGCCAAAAAAGGGGCTATTTTCGCCGCTAACGGCCACAAATGGGGCGATTTTCGCCGCTAGCTTCCAAAAATCGTGCAAATTTCGCCGCTAGCCGCCAAAAATCGTGCGAATTTCGCCGCTAGCGGCCAAAAATCGCGCGATTTTCGCCTCTAGCGGCCAGAAACTATGCGATTTTTGCAGCTGGCGGGCAAAAATAGCGCGATTTTCGCCGCTACCGGCCAAAAACCGCGCGATTTTCGCCGCTAGCGGCCAAAAACCGCGCGATTTTCGCCGCTAGCGGCCAAAAACCATGCGATTTTCGCAGCTGGCGGGCAAAAATCGCGATTTTCGCCGCTACCGGCCAAAAATAGCGCGATTTTCGGAGCTGGCGGGCAAAAATCGCGATTTTCGCCGCTACCGGCCAAAAATAGCGCGATTTTCATCGCAAGCGGCCAAAACCCGTGCGATTTTCGACGCTAGCGGCCAAAAATCAAGCGATTTTTGCCGCTAACGGCCGAAAACCGCGCTATTTTCGACGCTAGCGGCCAGAAACCAAACGATTTTTGACGCTGGCGGGCAAAAATCGCGCAAATTTCGCCGCTACCTGCCAAAAATCGACCGATTTTTGCCGCTAGCGGCGAAAAAAGGGGCTATTTTCGCCGCTAACGGCCAAAAATGGGGCGGTTTTCGCCGCTAGCGGCCAAAAATCGTGCAAATTTCGCCGCTAGCTGCCAAAAATCGTGCGAATTTCGCCGCTAGCGGCCAAAAATCGCGCGATTTTCGCCGCTAGCGGCCAGAAACTATGCGATCTTTGCAGCTGGCGGGCAAAAATCGCGCGACTTTCGCCGCTACCGGCCAAAAACCGCACGATTTTCGCCGCAAGCGGCCAAAAACCATGCGATTTTCGCAGCTGGCGGGGAAAAATCGCGATTTTCGCCGCTACCGGCCAAAAATAGCGCGATTTTCGCCGCTAGCGGCCAAAAACCGTGCGATTTTCGCCGCTAGCGGCCAAAAAACATGCGATTTTTGCAGCTGGCGGGCAGAAATCGCGCGAATTTCGCCGCTACGTGCCAAAAATCGAGCGATTTTCGCCGCTAGCGGCCAGAAACTTTGCGATTTTTGCAGCTGGCGGGCAAAAATAGCGCGATTTTCGCCGATACTGGCCAAAAACGGCGCGATTTTCGCCGTTAGCAGCCAAAAACCATGCGATTTTCGCTGCTGGTGGGCAAAAATCGCGATTCTCGCCGCTACCGGCCAAAAATAGCGCGATTTTCGCCGCTAGCGGCCAAAAACCGTGCGATTTTCGCCTCTAGCTGCTAAAAATCGGGCGATTTTTGCCGCTAACGGCCGAAAACCGCGCTACTTTCGACGCTAGCGGCCAAAAACAATGCGATTTTTGCAGCTGGCGGGCAGAAATCGCGCGAATTTCGCCGCTACCGGCCAAAAATCGACCGATTTTCGCCGCTAGCGGCCAAAAAAGGGGCTATTTTCGCCGCTAGCGGCCAAAAACGAAGCGATTTTTGCGGCTAGCGGCCAAAAATCGTGCAAATTTCGCCGCTGGCGGCCAAAAATCGTGCGAATTTTGCCGCTAGCGGCCAAAAATCGCGCGATTTTCGCCGCTAGCAGCCAAAAATCGGGCGATTTTTGCTGCTAACGGCCGAAAACCGCGCTATTTTCGACGCTAGCGGCCAGAAACCATGCGATTTTTGAAGCTGGCGGGCAAAAATCGCGCGAATTTCGCCACTACCTGCCAAAAATCGACCCATTTTTCCCGCTAGCGGCCAAAAAAGGGGCTATTTTAGCCGCTAACGGCCAAAAATGGGGCGATTTTCGCCGCTAGCGGCCAAAAATCGTGCAAATTTCGCCGCTAGCCGCCAAAAATCGTGCGAATTCCGCCGCTAGCGGCCAAAAATCGCGCGATTTTCGCCGCTAGCGGCCAGAAACTATGCGATTTTTGCAGCTGACGGGCAAAAATAGCGCGATTTTCGCCGCTACCGGCCAAAAACCTTGCGATTTTCGCCGCTAGCGGCCAAAAACCAGGCGATTTTCGCAGCTGGCTGGCAAAAATCGCGATTTTCGCCGCTACCGGCCAAAAATAGCGCGATTTTTGCCGCTAGCGGCCAAAAACCGTGCGATTTTCGCCGCTAGCGGCCAAAAATCGGGCGATTTTTGCCGCTAACGGCCGAAAACCGCGCTATTTTCGACGCTAGCGGCCAAAAATCATGCGATTTTTGCAGCTGGCGGGCAGAAATCGCGCGAATTTCGCCGCTACTTGCCAAAAATCGACTGATTTTCGCCGCTAGCGGCCAAAAAAGGGGCTATTTTCGCCGCTAGCGGCCAAAAACGGGGCGATTTTTGCCGCTAGCGGCCAAAAATCGTGCGAATTTCGCCGCTAGCGGCCAAAAATCGCGCGATTTTCGCCGCTAGCGGCCAGAAACTATGCGATTTTTGCAGCTGGCGGGCAAAAATCGCACGATTTTCGCCGCTACCGGCCAAAAACCGCGCGATTTTCGCCGCTAGCGGCCAAAAACCATGCGATTTTTGCAGCTGGCGGGCAAAAATCGCGATTTTCGCCGCTACCGGCCGAAAATAGCGCGATTTTCGCCGATAGCGGCCAAAAACCGTGCGATTTTCGCCGGTAGCGACCAAAAATCGGGCGATTTTTGCCGCTAACGGCCGAAAATCGCGCTATTTTCGACGCTAGCGGCCAGAAACCATGCGATTTTTGCAGCTGGCGGGCAAAAATCGCGCGAATTTCGCCGCTACCTGCCAAAAATCGACCGATTTTCGCCGCTAGCGGCCAAAAAGGGGCTATTTTCGCCGCTAGCGGCCAAAAATCGTGCAAATTTCGCCGCTAGCGGCCAAAAATCGTGCGAATTCGCGATTTTCGCCGCTAGCGGCCAAAAATCGCGCGATTTTCGCCGCTAGCGGCCAGAAACTATGCGATTTTTGCAGCTGGCGGGCAAAAACCGCGCGATTTTCGCCGCTACCGGCCAAAAACCGCGCGATTTTCGCCGCTAGCGGCCAAAAACCATGCGATTTTCGCCGCTGGCGGGCAAAAATCGCGCGATTTTCGCCGCTACCTGCCAAAAATCGCGCGATTTTCGCCGCTAGCGGCCAAAAACCGGGCGATTTTCGCCGCTAGCGGCCAAAAATCGGGCGATTTTTGCCGCTAACGGCCGAAAACCGCGCTATTTTCGACGCCTGCGGCCAAAAACCATGCGATTTTTGCAGCTGGCGGGCGCGAATTTCGCCGCTACTTGCCAAAAATCGACCGATTTTCGCCGCTAGCGGCCAAAAAAGGGGCTATTTTCGCCCCTAGCGGCCAAAAACGGGGCGATTTTTGCCGCTAGCGGCCAAAAATCGTGCAAATTTCGCCGCTAGCGGCCAAAAATCGTGCGAATTTCGCCGCTAGCGGCGAAAATCGCGCGATTTTTGCAGCTACGTGCCAAAAATCGACCGATTTTCGCCGCGAGCGGCCAGAAACTTTGCGATTTTTGCAGCTGGCGGGCAAAAATAGCGCGATTTTCGCCGATACTGGCCAAAAACGGCGCGATTTTCGCCGTTAGCAGCCAAAAACCATGCGATTTTCGCTGCTGGTGGGCAAAAATCGCGATTCTCGCCGCTACCGGCCAAAAATAGCGCGATTTTCGCCGCTAGCGGCCAAAAACCGTGCGATTTTCGCCTCTAGCTGCTAAAAATCGGGCGATTTTTGCCGCTAACGGCCGAAAACCGCGCTACTTTCGACGCTAGCGGCCAAAAACCATGCGATTTTTGCAGCTGGCGGGCAAAAATCGCGCGAATTTCGCCGCTACCTGCCAAAAATCGACCGATTTTCGCCGCTAGCGGCAAAAAAAAGGGGCTATTTTCGCCGCTAGCGGCCAAAAACGAAGCGATTTTTGCGGCTAGCGGCCAAAAATCGTGCAAATTTCGCCGCTGGCGGCCAAAAATCGTGCGAATTTTGCCGCTAGCGGCCAAAAATCGCGCGATTTTCGCCGCTAGCGGCCAAAAACTGTGCGATTTTCGCCGCTAGCAGCCAAAAAAATTTTCGCCGGCGCCAAAATTTTTGCTGCTAACGGCCGAAAACCGCGCTATTTTCGACGCTAGCGGCCAGAAACCATGCGATTTTTGCAGCTGGCGGGCAAAAATCGCGCGAATTTCGCCACTACCTGCCAAAAATCGACCCATTTTTCCCGCTAGCGGCCAAAAAAGGGGCTATTTTAGCCGCTAACGGCCAAAAATGGGGCGATTTTCGCCGCTAGCGGCCAAAAATCGTGCAAATTTCGCCGCTAGCCGCCAAAAATCGTGCGAATTCCGCCGCTAGCGGCCAAAAATCGCGCGATTTTCGCCGCTAGCGGCCAGAAACTATGCGATTTTTGCAGCTGACGGGCAAAAATAGCGCGATTTTCGCCGATACCGGCCAAAAACCGCGCGATTTTCGCCGCTAGCGGCCAAAAACCATGCGATTTTCGCAGCTGGCGGGCAAAAATCGCGATTTTCGCCGCTACCGGCCAAAAATAGCGCGATTTTCGCCGCTAGCAGCCAAAAACCGTGCGATTTTCGCCGCTAGCGGCCAAAAAAATCGGGCGATTTTTGCCGCTAACGGCCGAAAACCGCGCTATTTTCGACGCTAGCGGCCAAAAATCATGCGATTTTTGCAGCTGGCGGGCAGAAATCGCGCGAATTTCGCCGCTACCTGCCAAAAATCGACCGATTTTCGCCGCTAGCGGCCAAAAAAGGGGCTATTTTCGCCGCTAGCGGCCAAAAACGGGGCGATTTTTGCCGCTAGCGGCCAAAAATCGTGCGAATTTCGCCGCTAGCGGCCAAAAATCGCGCGATTTTCGCCGCTAGCGGCCAGAAACATGCGATTTTTGCAGCTGGCGGGCAAAAACCGCGCGATTTTCGCCGCCAGCGGCCAAAAACCGCGCGATTTTCGCCGCTAGCGGCCAAAAACCATGCGATTTTTGCAGCTGGCGGGCAAAAATCGCGATTTTCGCCGCTACCGGCCAAAAATAGCGCGATTTTCGCCGCTAGCGGCCAAAAACCGTGCGATTTTCGCCGCTAGCGGCCAAAAATCGGGCGATTTTTGCCGCTAGCGGCCGAAAATCGCGCTATTTTCGCCGCTAGCGGCCAGAAACCATGCGATTTTTGCAGCTGGCGGGCAAAAATCGCGCGATTTTCGCCGCTACCGGCCAAAAATCGCGCGATTTTCGCCGCTAGCGGCCAAAAAGGGGCGATTTTCGCCGCTAGCGGCCAAAAATCGTGCGAATTTCGCCGCTAGCGGCCAAAAATCGTGCGAATTTCGCCGCTAGCGGCCAAAAATCGCGCGATTTTCGCCGCTAGCGGCCAGAAACTATGCGATTTTTGCAGCTGGCGGCCAAAAATCGCGCGATTTTTCGCCGCTACCGGCCAAAAACCGCGCAATTTTCGCCGCTAGCGGCCAAAAACCATGCGATTTTTGCAGCTGGCGGGCAAAAATCGCGCGAATTTCGCCGCTACTTGCCAAAAATCGCGCGATTTTCGCCGCTAGCGGCCAAAAAAGGGGCTATTTTCGCCGCTAGCGGCCAAAAAATTTTTCGCCGCTAGCGGCCAAAAATCGTGCGATTTTCGCCGCTAGCGGCCAAAAATCGCGCGATTTTCGCCGCTAGCGGCCAAAAACTATGCGATTTTTGCAGCTGGCGGGCAAAAATAGCGCGATTTTCGCCGCTACCGGCCAAAAACCGCGCAATTTTCGCCGCTAGCGGCCAAAAAGCATGCGATTTTCGCAGCTGGAGGGAAAAAATCGCGATTTTCGCCGCTACCGGCCAAAAGTAGCGCGATTTTCGCCGCTAGGGGCCAAAAACCGTGCGATTTTCACCACTAGCGGCCAAAAATCGGGCGATTTTTGCCGCTAACGGCCGAAAACCGCGCTATTTTCGACGCTAGCGGCCAGAAACCATGCGATTTTTGCAGCTGGCGGGCAAAAATAGCGCGAATTTCGCCGCTACCTGCCAAAAATCGACCGATTTTCGCCTCTAGCGGCCAAAAAAGGGGCTATTTTCGCCGCTAGCTGCCAAAAATCGTGCAAATTTCGCCGCTAGCAGCCAAAAATCGTGCGAATTTCGCCTCTAGCGGCCAAAAATCGCGCAATTTTCGCTGCTAGCGGCCAGAAACTATGCGATTTTTGCAGCTCGCGGGCAAAAATAGCGCGATTTTCGCCGCTACCGGCCAAAAACCGCGTGGTTTTCGCCGCTAGCGGCCAAAAACCATGCGATTTTTGCAGCTGGCGGGCAAAAATCGCGCGATTTTCGCCGCTACCGGCCAAAAATCGCGCGATTTTCGCCGCTAGCGGCCAAAAACCGTGCGATTTTCGCCGCTACCGGCCAAAAATCGGGCGATTTTTGCCGCTAACGGCCGAAAACCGCGCTATTTTCGACGCTAGCGGCCAAAAACCATGCGATTTTTGCAGCTGGCGGGCAAAAATCGCGAATTTCGCCGCTACTTGCCAAAAATCGACCGATTTTCGCCGCTAGCGGCCAAAAAAGGGGCTATTTTCGCCGCTAGCGGCCAAAAACGGGGCGATTTTCGCCGCTAGCGGCCAAAAATCGTGCAAATTTTCGCCGCTAGCGGCCAAAAATCGTGCGATTTTCGCCGCTAGCGGCAAAAATCGCGCGATTTTCGCCGCTACGGCCAAAAATCGCGCGATTTTCGCCGCTAGCGGCCAAAACCATGCGATTTTTGCAGCTGGCGGGCAAAAATAGCGCGATTTTCGCCGCTACCGGCCAAAAACCGCGCGATTTTCGCCGCTAGCGGCCAAAAACCATGCGATTTTCGCAGCTGGCGGGCAAAAATCGCGATTTTCGCCGCTACCGGCCAAAAAAGCGCGATTTTCGCCGCTAGCGGCCAAAAACCGTGCGATTTTCGCCGCTAGCGGCCAAAAATCGGGCGATTTTTGCCGCTAACGGCCAAAAACCGCGCTATTTTCGCCGCTAGCGGCCAAAAACCATGCGATTTTTGCAGCTGGCGGGCAAAAATCGCGCGAATTTCGCCGCTACCGGCCAAAAATCGACCGATTTTCGCCGCTAGCGGCCAAAAAAGGGGCTCGCGCGATTTTCGCCGCTAGCGGCCAAAAACGAAGCGATTTTTGCGGCTAGCGGCCAAAAATCGTGCAAATTTCGCCGCTGGCGGCCAAAAATCGTGCGAATTTTGCCGCTAGCGGCCAAAAATCGCGCGATTTTCGCCGCTAGCGGCCAAAAACTGTGCGATTTTCGCCGCTAGCAGCCAAAAATCGGGCGATTTTTGCTGCTAACGGCCGAAAACCGCGCTATTTTCGACGCTAGCGGCCAGAAACCATGCGATTTTTGCAGCTGGCGGGCAAAAATCGCGCGAATTTCGCCGCTACCTGCCAAAAATCGACCGATTTTCGCCGCTAGCGGCCAAAAAAAAGGGGCTATTTTCGCCGCTAGCGGCCAAAAATGGGGCGATTTTCGCCGTTAGCGGCCAAAAATCGTGCAAATTTCGCCGCTAGCGGCCAAAAATCGTGCGAATTTCGCCGCTAGCGGCCAAAAATCGCGCGATTTTCGCCGCTAGCGGCCAGAAACTATGCGATTTTTGCAGCTGACGGGCAAAAATAGCGCGATTTTCGCCGCTACCGGCCAAAAACCTTGCGATTTTCGCCGCTAGCAGCCAAAAACCAGGCGATTTTCGCAGCTGGCTGGCAAAAATCGCGATTTTCGCCGCTACCGGCCAAAAATGGGGCGATTTTCGCCGTTAGCGGCCAAAAATCGTGCAAATTTCGCCGCTAGCGGCCAAAAATCGGGCGATTTTTGCCGCTAACGGCCGAAAATCGTGCTATTTTTTACGCTAGCGGCCAAAAACCATGCGATTTTTGCAGCTGGCGGGCAAAAATCGCGCGAATTTCGCCGCTACCTGCCAAAAATCGCGCGATTTTCGCCGCTAGCGGCCAAAAAAGGGGCTATTTTCGCCGCTAGCGGCCAAAAATTTTCGGGCGATTTTCGCCGCTAGCGGCCAAAAATCGTGCGAATTTCGCCGCTAGCGGCCAAAAATCGCGCGATTTTCGCCGCTAGCGGCCAGAAACTATGCGATTTTTGCAGCTGGCGGGCAAAAATCGCGCGATTTTCGCCGCTACCGGCCAAAAACCGCGCGATTTTCGCCGCTAGCGGCCAAAAACCATGCGATTTTCGCAGCTGGCGGGCAAAAATCGCGATTTTCGCCGCTACCGGCCAAAAATAGCGCGATTTTCGCCGCTAGCGGCCAAAAACCGTGCGATTTTCGCCGCTAGCGGCCAAAAATCGGGCGATTTTTGCCGCTAACGGCCGAAAACCGCGCTATTTTCGACGCTAGCGGCCAGAAACCATGCGATTTTTGCAGCTGGCGGGCAAAAATCGCGCGAATTTCGCCGCTACCTGCCAAAAATCGACCGATTTTCGCCGCTAGCGGCCAAAAAAAGGGGCTATTTTCGCCGCTAGCGGCCAAAAATGGGGCGATTTTCGCCGCTAGCGGCCAAAAATCGTGCAAATTTCGCCGCTGGCGGCCAAAAATCGTGCGAATTTCACCGCTAGCGGCCAAAATTTGCGCGATTTTCGCCGCTAGCGGCCAGAAACTATGCGATTTTCGCAGCTGGCGGGCAAAAATCGCGATTTTCGCCGATTTTCGCCGCCGGCCAAAAATAGCGCGATTTTCGCCGCTAGCGGCCAAAAACCGTGCGATTTTCGCCGCTAGCGGCCAAAAACCGTGCGATTTTCGCCGCTAGCGGCCAAAAATCGGGCGATTTTTGCCGCTAACGGCCGAAAACCGCGCTATTTTCGACGCTAGCGGCCAGAAACCATGCGATTTTTGCCGCTGGCGGGCAAAAATCGCGCGAATTTCGCCGCTACCTGCCAAAAATCGACCGATTTTCGCCGCTAGCGGCCAAAAAAGGGGCTATTTTCGCCGCTAGCGGCCAAAAATGGGGCGATTTTCGCCGCTAGCGGCCAAAAATCGTGCGATTTTCGCCGCTAGCGGCCAAAAATCGTGCGATTTTCGCCGCTAGCGGCCAAAAATCGCGCGATTTTCGCCGCTAGCGGCCAAAAACTATGCGATTTTAGCAGCTTGCGGGCAAAAATCGCGCGATTTTCGCCGCTACCGGCCAAAAACCGCGCGATTTTCGCCGCTAGCGGCCAAAAACCATGCGATTTTCGCAGCTGGCGGGGAAAATCGCGATTTTCCCCGTTACCGGCCAAAAATAGCGCGATTTTCGCCGCTAGCGGCCAAAAAAACCGTGCGATTTTCGCCGCTAGCGGCCAAAAAACATGCGATTTTTGCAGCTGGCGGGCAAAAATCGCGCGATTTTCGCCGCTACGTGCCAAAAATCGACCGATTTTCGCCGCGAGCGGCCAGAAACTTTGCGATTTTTGCAGCTGGCTGGCAAAAATAGCGCGATTTTCGCCGCTACTGGCCAAAAACCGCGCGATTTTTGCCGCTACCATGCGATTTTCGCAGCTGGCGGGCAAAAATCGCGATTTTCGCAACAACCGGCAAAAAATAGCGCGATTTTCGCCGCTAGCGGCCAAAAACCGTGCGATTTTCGCCGCTAGCGGCCAAAAATCGGGCGATTTTTGCCGCTAACGGCCGAAAACCGCGCTATTTTCGCCGCTAGCGGCCAAAAAAATGCGATTTTTGCAGCTGGCGGGCAAAAATCGCGCGAATTTCGCCGCTACCGGCCAAAAATCGCGCGATTTTCGCCGCTAGCGGCCAAAAAAGGGGCTATTTTCGCCGCTAGCGGCCAAAAACGAAGCGATTTTCGCCGCTAGCGGCCAAAAATCGTGCGATTTTCGCCGCTGGCGGCCAAAAATCGTGCGATTTTCGCCGCTAGCGGCCAAAAATCGCGCGATTTTCGCCGCTAGCGGCCAAAAACTGCGATTTTCGCCGCTAGCGGCCAAAAATCGGGCGATTTTTGCCGCTAACGGCCGAAAACCGCGCTATTTTCGACGCTAGCGGCCAGAAACCATGCGATTTTTGCAGCTGGCGGGCAAAAATCGCGCGATTTTCGCCGCTACCGGCCAAAAATCGCGCGATTTTCGCCGCTAGCGGCCAAAAAAGGGGCGATTTTCGCCGCTAGCGGCCAAAAATGGGGCGATTTTCGCCGCTAGCGGCCAAAAATCGTGCGATTTTCGCCGCTAGCGGCCAAAAATCGTGCGATTTCCGCCGCTAGCGGCCAAAAATCGCGCGATTTTCGCCGCTAGCGGCCAAAACTATGCGATTTTTGCAGCTAGCGGGCAAAAATAGCGCGATTTTCGCCGCTACCGGCCAAAAACCGCGCGATTTTCGCCGCTAGCGGCCAAAAACCATGCGATTTTCGCAGCTGGCGGGCAAAAATCGCGATTTTCGCCGCTACCGGCCAAAAATAGCGCGATTTTTGCCGCTAGCGGCCAAAAACCGTTCGATTTTCGCCGCTAGCGGCCAAAAATCGGGCGATTTTTGCCGCTAACGGCCGAAAACCGCGCTATTTTCGACGCTAGCGGCCAAAAATCATGCGATTTTTGCAGCTGGCGGGCAGAAATCGCGCGAATTTCGCCGCTACTTGCCAAAAATCGACCGATTTTCGCCGCTAGCGGCCAAAAAAGGGGCTATTTTCGCCGCTAGCGGCCAAAAACGGGGCGATTTTCGCCGCTAGCGGCCAAAAATCGTGCGAATTTCGCCGCTAGCGGCCAAAAAAAATCGCGCGATTTGCGCCGCTAGCGGCCAGAAACTATGCGATTTTTGCAGCTGGCGGGCAAAAATAGCGCGATTTTCGCCGCTACCGGCCAAAAACCGCGCGATTTTCGCCGCTAGCGGCAAAAAACCATGCGATTTTCGCAGCTGGCGGGCAAAAATCGCGATTTTCGCCGCTACCGGCCAAAAATAGCGCGATTTTCGCCGCTAGCGGCCAAAAACCGTGCGATTTTCGCTGCTAGCGACCAAAAATCGGGCGATTTTTGCCGCTAACGGCCGAAAATCGCGCTATTTTCGACGCTAGCGGCCAGAAACCATGCGATTTTTGCAGCTGGCGGGCAAAAATCGGGCGAATTTCGCCGCTACCGGCCAAAAATCGGGCGATTTTCGCCGCTAGCGGCCAATAATGGGGCGATTTTCGCCGCTAGCGGCCAAAAATCGTGCAAATTTCGCCGCTAGCGGCCAAAAATCGTGCGATTTTCGCCGCTAGCGGCCAAAAATCGCGCGATTTTCGCCGCTAGCGGCCAGAAACTATGCGATTTTTGCAGCTGGCGGGCAAAAATAGCGCGATTTTCGCCGCTACCGGCCAAAAACCGCGCGATTTTCGCCGCTAGCGGCCAAAAACCATGCGATTTTCGCAGCTGGCGGGCAAAAATCGCGCGATTTTCGCCGCTACCGGCCAAAAATCGCGCGATTTTCGCCGCTAGCGGCCAAAAACCGTGCGATTTTCGCCGCTAGCGGCCAAAAATCGGGCGATTTTTGCCGCTAACGGCCGAAAACCGCGCTATTTTCGACGCTAGCGGCCAAAAACCATGCGATTTTTGCAGCTGGCGGGCGCGAATTTCGCCGCTACTTGCCAAAAATCGCGCGATTTTCGCCGCTAGCGGCCAAAAATCGCGCTATTTTCGCCGCTAGCGGCCAAAAACGGGGCGATTTTCGCCGCTAGCGGCCAAAAATCGTGCGATTTTCGCCGCTAGCGGCCAAAAATCGTGCGAATTTCGCCGCTAGCGGCAAAAATCGCGCGATTTTTGCCGCTACGTGCCAAAAATCGCGATTTTCGCCGCTAGCGGCCAGAAACTATGCGATTTTTGCAGCTGGCGGGCAAAAATCGCGCGAATTTCGCCGCTACCGGCCAAAAACCGCGCGATTTTCGCCGCTAGCGGCCAAAAACCATGCGATTTTCGCAGCTCGCGGGCAAAAATCGCGATTTTCGCCGCTACCGGCCAAAAATAGCGCGATTTTCGCCGCTAGCGGCCAAAAACCGTGCGATTTTCGCAGCTAGCGGCCAAAAATCGGGCGATTTTTGCCGCTAACGGCCGAAAACCGCGCTATTTTCGCCGCTAGCGGCCAAAAACCATGCGATTTTTGCAGCTGGCGGGCAAAAATCGCGCGAATTTCGCCGCTACCGGCCAAAAATCGCGCGATTTTCGCCGCTAGCGGCCAAAAAGGGGCTATTTTCGCCGCTAGCGGCCAAAAACGCGCGATTTTCGCCGCTAGCGGCCAAAAATCGTGCGATTTTCGCCGCTAGCGGCCAAAAATCGTGCGATTTTCGCCGCTAGCGGCCAAAAATCGCGCGATTTTCGCCGCTAGCGGCCAAAAACTGTGCGATTTTCGCCGCTAGCAGCCAAAAATCGGGCGATTTTTGCTGCTAACGGCCGAAAACCGCGCTATTTTCGACGCTAGCGGCCAGAAACCATGCGATTTTTGAAGCTGGAGGGCAAAAATCGCGCGAATTTCGCCGCTACCTGCCAAAAATCGACCGATTTTCGCCGCTAGCGGCCAAAAAAGGGGCTATTTTCGCCGCTAGCGGCCAAAAATGGGGCGATTTTCGCCGCTAGCGGCCAAAAATCGTGCAAATTTCGCCGCTAGCCGCCAAAAATCGTGCGAATTCCGCCGCTAGCGGCCAAAAATCGCGCGATTTTCGCCGCTAGCGGCCAGAAACTATGCGATTTTTGCAGCTGACGGGCAAAAATAGCGCGATTTTCGCCGCTACCGGCCAAAAACCTTGCGATTTTCGCCGCTAGCAGCCAAAAACCAGGCGATTTTCGCAGCTGGCTGGCAAAAATCGCGATTTTCGCCGCTACCGGCCAAAAATAGCGCGATTTTTGCCGCTAGCGGCCAAAAACCGTGCGATTTTCGCCGCTAGCGGCCAAAAATCGGGCGATTTTTGCCGCTAACGGCCGAAAACCGCGCTATTTTCGACGCTAGCGGCCAAAAATCATGCGATTTTTGCAGCTGGCGGGCACCGGCCAAAAATCGCGCGAATTTCGCCGCTACTTGCCAAAAATCATGCGATTTTCGCCGCTAGCGGCCAAAAAAGGGGCTATTTTCGCCGCTAGCGGCCAAAAACGGGGCGATTTTTGCCGCTAGCGGCCAAAAATCGTGCGAATTTCGCCGCTAGCGGCCAAAAATCGCGCGATTTTCGCCGCTAGCGGCCAGAAACTATGCGATTTTTGCAGCTGGCGGGCAAAAATAACGCGATTTTCGCCGCTACCGGCCAAAAACCGCGCGATTTTCGCCGCTAGCGGCCAAAAACCATGCGATTTTTGCAGCTGGCGGGCAAAAATCGCGATTTTCGCCGCTACCGGCCAAAAATAGCGCGATTTTCGCCGCTAGCGGCCAAAAACCGTGCGATTTTCGCCGCTAGCGGCCAAAAATCGGGCGATTTTTGCCGCTAACGGCCGAAAATCGCGCTATTTTCGACGCTAGCGGCCAGAAACCATGCGATTTTTGCAGCTGGCGGGCAAAAATCGCGCGAATTTCGCCGCTACCTGCCAAAAATCGACCGATTTTTGCCGCTAGCGGCGAAAAAAGGGGCTATTTTCGCCGCTAACGGCCAAAAATGGGGCGATTTTCGCCGCTAGCGGCCAAAAATCGTGCAAATTTCGCCGGTAGCCGCCAAAAATCGTGCGAATTTCGCCGCTAGCGGCCAAAAATCGCGCGATTTTCGCCGCTAGCGGCCAGAAAATGCGATTTTCGCAGCTGGCGGGCAAAAATCGCGATTTTCGCCGCTACCGGCCAAAAATAGCGCGATTTTCGCCGCTAGCGGCCAAAAACCGTGCGATTTTCGCCGCTAGCGGCCAAAAACCGTGCGATTTTCGCCTCTAACTGCTAAAAATCGGGCGATTTTTCGCCGCTAACGGCCGAAAACCGCGCTATTTTCGACGCTAGCGGCCAGAAAACATGCGATTTTTGCAGCTGGCGATTTTTCGCCGCTGGCGGGCAAAAATCGCGCGATTTTCGCCGCTACCGGCCAAAAATCATGCGATTTTTGCCGCTAGCGGCCAAAAAAGGGGCGATTTTCGCCGCTAACGGCCAAAAATCGGGCGATTTTCGCCGCTAGCGGCCAAAAATCGTGCGATTTTCGCCGCTAGCGGCCAAAAATCGTGCGATTTTCGCCGCTAGCGGCCAAAAATCGCGCGATTTTCGCCGCTAGCGGCCAAAAACTATGCGATTTTTGCAGCTGGCGGGCAAAAATCGCGCGACTTTCGCCGCTACCGGCCAAAAACCGCACGATTTTCGCCGCAAGCGGCCAAAAACCATGCGATTTTCGCAGCTGGCGGGGAAAAATCGCGATTTTCGCCGCTACCGGCCAAAAATAGCGCGATTTTCGCCGCTAGCGGCCAAAAACCGTGCGATTTTCGCCGCTAGCGGCCAAAAAACATGCGATTTTTGCAGCTGGCGGGCAGAAATCGCGCGAATTTCGCCGCTACGTGCCAAAAATCGACCGATTTTCGCCGCGAGCGGCCAGAAACTTTGCGATTTTTGCAGCTGGCGGGCAAAAATAGCGCGATTTTCGCCGATACTGGCCAAAAACGGCGCGATTTTCGCCGTTAGCAGCCAAAAACCATGCGATTTTCGCTGCTGGTGGGCAAAAATCGCGATTCTCGCCGCTACCGGCCAAAAATAGCGCGATTTTCGCCGCTAGCGGCCAAAAACCGTGCGATTTTCGCCTCTAGCTGCTAAAAATCGGGCGATTTTTGCCGCTAACGGCCGAAAACCGCGCTACTTTCGACGCTAGCGGCCAAAAACAATGCGATTTTTGCAGCTGGCGGGCAGAAATCGCGCGAATTTCGCCGCTACCTGCCAAAAATCGACCGATTTTCGCCGCTAGCGGCCAAAAAAGGGGCTATTTTCGCCGCTAGCGGCCAAAAACGAAGCGATTTTTGCGGCTAGCGGCCAAAAATCGTGCAAATTTCGCCGCTGGCGGCCAAAAATCGTGCGAATTTTGCCGCTAGCGGCCAAAAATCGCGCGATTTTCGCCGCTAGCGGCCAAAAACTGTGCGATTTTCGCCGCTAGCAGCCAAAAATCGGGCGATTTTTGCTGCTAACGGCCGAAAACCGCGCTATTTTCGACGCTAGCGGCCAGAAACCATGCGATTTTTGCAGCTGGCGGGCAAAAATCGCGATTTTCGCCGCTACCGGCCAAAAATCGCGCGATTTTCGCCGCTAGCGGCCAAAAAAGGGGCGATTTTCGCCGCTAGCGGCCAAAAATGGGGCGATTTTCGCCGCTAGCGGCCAAAAATCGTGCAATTTTCGCCGCTAGCGGCCAAAAATCGTGCGAATTTCGCCGCTAGCGGCCAAAAATCGCGCGATTTTCGCCGCTAGCGGCCAGAAACTATGCGATTTTTGCAGCTGGCGGGCAAAAATAGCGCGATTTTCGCCGCTACCGGCCAAAAACCGCGCGATTTTCGCCGCTAGCGGCCAAAAACCAGGCGATTTTCGCAGCTGGCGGGCAAAAATCGCGATTTTCGCCGCTAGCGGCCAAAAATAGCGCGATTTTCGCCGCTAGCGGCCAAAAACCGTGCGATTTTCGCCGCTAGCGGCCAAAAATCGGGCAATTTTTGCCGCTAACGGCCGAAAACCGCGCTATTTTCGACGCTAGCGGCCAAAAATCATGCGATTTTTGCAGCTGGCGGGCAGAAATCGCGCGAATTTCGCCGCTACTTGCCAAAAATCGACTGATTTTCGCCGCTAGCGGCCAAAAAAGGGGCTATTTTTGCCGCTAGCGGCCAAAAACGGGGCGATTTTTGCCGCTAGCGGCCAAAAATCGTGCGAATTTCGCCGCTAGCGGCCCAAAATCGCGCGATTTTCGCCGCTAGCGGCCAGAAACTATGCGATTTTTGCAGCTGGCGGGCAAAAATAACACGATTTTCGCTGCTACCGGCCAAAAACCGCGCAATTTTCGCATCTAGCGGCCAAAAAGCATGCGATTTTTGCAGCTGGCGGGCAAAAATCGCGATTTTCGCCGCTACCGGCCGAAAATAGCGCGATTTTCGCCGATAGCGGCCAAAAACCGTGCGATTTTCGCCGGTAGCGGCCAAAAATCGGGCGATTTTTGCCGCTAACGGCCGAAAATCGCGCTATTTTCGACGCTAGCGGCCAGAAACCATGCGATTTTTGCAGCTGGCGGGCAAAAATCGCGCGAATTTCGCCGCTACCTGCCAAAAATTGACCGATTTTCGCCGCTAGCGGCCAATAAAGGGGCTATTTTCGCCGCTAGCGGCCAAAAATCGTGCAAATTTCGCCGCTAGCCGCCAAAAATCGTGCGAATTCCGCCGCTAGCGGCCAAAAATCGCGCGATTTTCGCCGCTAGCGGCCAGAAACTATGCGATTTTTGCAGCTGGCGGGCAAAAATTGCGCGATTTTTGCCGCTACCGGCCAAAAACCGCGCAATTTTCGCCTCTAGCGGCCAGAAACCATGCGATTTTTGCAGCTGGCGGGCAAAAATCGCGCGATTTTCGCCGCTACCGGCCAAAAATCGCGCGATTTTCGCCGCTAGCGGCCAAAAACCGTGGGATTTTCGCCGCTAGCGGCCAAAAATCGGGCGATTTTTGCCGCTAACGGCCGAAAACCGCGCTATTTTCGACGCCTGCGGCCAAAAACCATGCGATTTTTGCAGCTGGCGGCAAAAATCGCGAATTTCGCCGCTACTTGCCAAAAATCGACCGATTTTCGCCGCTAGCGGCCAAAAAAGGGGCTATTTTCGCCGCTAGCGGCCAAAAAGGGGCGATTTTCGCCGGCGGCGATTTTCGCCGCTAGCGGCCAAAAATCGTGCAAATTTCGCCGCTAGCGGCCAAAAATCGTGCGATTTTCGCCGCTAGCGGCAAAAATCGCGCGATTTTTGCAGCTACCGGCCAAAAATCGCGCGATTTTCGCCGCTAGCGGCCAGAAACCATGCGATTTTTGCAGCTGGCGGGCAAAAATAGCAGCGCGATTTTTCGCCGCTACCGGCCAAAAATAGCGCGGCCGCTAGCGGCCAAAAAATTTTCGCCTCTAGCTGCTAAAAATCGGGCGATTTTTTAACGGCCGAAAACCGCGCTACTTTCCGCTAGCGGCCAAAAACAATGCGATTTTTGCAGCTGGCGGGCAGAAATCGCGCGAATTTCGCCGCTACCTGCCAAAAATCGACCGATTTTCGCCGCTAGCGGCCAAAAAGCGGCCAAAAACGAAGCGATTTTTGCGGCTAGCGATCGTGCAAATTTCGCCGCTGGCGGCCAAAAATCGTGCGAATTTTGCCGCTAGCGGCCAAAAATCGCGCGATTTTCGCCGCTTGCGATTTTCGCCGCTAGCAGCTGATTTTTGCGCTAACGGCCAAAAAAACGCTAGCGGCCAGAAACCATGCGATTTTCGCCGCTATTTTTCCCGCTAGCGGCCAAAAATAACGGCGCGATTTTCGCCGCTAGCGGCCAAAAAAATTTCGCCGCTAGCGCCAAAAATCGTGCGAATTCCGCCGCTAGCGGCCAAAAATCGCGCGATTTTCGCCGCTAGCGGCCAGAAACTATGCGATTTTTGCAGCTGACGGGCAAAAATAGCGCGATTTTCGCCGCTACCGGCCAAAAACCTTGCGATTTTCGCCGCTAGCGGCCAAAAACCAGGCGATTTTCGCAGCTGGCTGGCAAAAACCGCGATTTTCGCCGCTACCGGCCAAAAATAGCGCGATTTTTGCCGCTAGCGGCCAAAAACCGTGCGATTTTCGCCGCTAGCGGCCAAAAATCGGGCGATTTTTGCCGCTAACGGCCGAAAACCGCGCTATTTTCGACGCTAGCGGCCAAAAATCATGCGATTTTTGCAGCTGGCGGGCAGAAATCGCGCGAATTTCGCCGCTACTTGCCAAAAATCGCGCGATTTTCGCCGCTAGCGGCCAAAAAAAAGGGGCTATTTTCGCCGCTAGCGGCCAAAAACGGGGCGATTTTTGCCGCTAGCGGCCAAAAATCGTGCGAATTTCGCCGCTAGCGGCCAAAAATCGCGCGATTTTCGCCGCTAGCGGCCAGAAACTATGCGATTTTTGCAGCTGGCGGGCAAAAATAACACGATTTTCGCTGCTACCGGCCAAAAACCGCGCAATTTTCGCATCTAACGGCCAAAAACCATGCGATTTTTGCAGCTAACGGGCAAAAATCGCGATTTTCGCCGCTACCGGCCGAAAATAGCGCGATTTTCGCCGATAGCGGCCAAAAACCGTGCTATTTTCGCCGGTAGCGGCCAAAAATCGGGCGATTTTTGCCGCTAACGGCCAAAAATCGCGCTATTTTCGACGCTAGCGGCCAGAAACCATGCGATTTTTGCAGCTGGCGGGCAAAAATCGCGCGAATTTCGCCGCTACCTGCCAAAAATCGACCGATTTTTGCCGCTAGCGGCGAAAAAAGGGGCTATTTTCGCCGCTAACGGCCAAAAATGGGGCGATTTTCGCCGCTAGCGGCCAAAAATCGTGCAAATTTCGCCGGTAGCCGCCAAAAATCGTGCGAATTTCGCCGCTAGCGGCCAAAAATCGCGCGATTTTCGCCGCTAGCGGCCAGAAACTATGCGATTTTCGCAGCTGGCGGGCAAAAATCGCGATTTTCGCCGCTACCGGCCAAAAATAGCGCGATTTTCGCCGCTAGCGGCCAAAAACCGTGCGATTTTCGCCGCTAGCGGCCAAAAACCGTGCGATTTTCGCCTCTAACTGCTAAAAATCGGGCGATTTTTGCCGCTAACGGCCGAAAACCGCGCTACTTTCGACGCTAGCGGCCAAAATCAATGCGATTTTTGCAGCTGGCGGGCAGAAATCGCGCGAATTTCGCCGCTACCTGCCAATAATCGACCGATTTTCGCCGCTAGCGGCCAAAAAAGGGGCTATTTTCGCCGCTAGCGGCCAAAAATCGTGCAAATTTCGCCGCTAGCCGCTAAAAATCGTGCGAATTTCGCCGCTAGCGGCCAAAAATCGCGCGATTTTCGCCGCTAGCGGCCAGAAACTATGCGATTTTCGCAGCTGGCGGGCAAAAATCGCGATTTTCGCCGCTACCGGCCAAAAATAGCGCGATTTTCGCCGCTAGCGGCCAAAAACCGTGCGATTTTCGCCGCTAGCGGCCAAAAACCATGCGATTTTTGCAGCTGGCGGGCAGAAATCGCGCGAATTTCGCCGCTACCGGCCAAAAATCGACCGATTTTCGCCGCTAGCGGCCAGAAACTATGCGATTTTTGCAGCTGGCGGGCAAAAATAGCGCGATTTTCGCCGCTACTGGCCAAAAACCGCGCGATTTTCGCCGCTAGCGGCCAAAAACCATGCGATTTTCGCAGCTGGCGGGCAAAAATCGCGATTTTCGCCGCTACCGGCCAAAAATAGCGCGATTTTCGCCGCTAGCGGCCAAAAACCGTGCGATTTTCGCCGCTAGCGGCCAAAAATCGGGCGATTTTTGCCGCTAACGACCGAAAACCGCGCTATTTTCGACGCTAGCGGCCAAAAACAATGCGATTTTTGCAGCTGGCGGGCAGAAATCGCGCGAATTTCGCCGCTACCTTCCAAAAATCGACCGATTTTCGCCGCTAGCGGCCAAAAATCGGGCGATTTTCGCCGCTAGCGGCCAAAAAGGGGCGGGGCGATAGCGCGATTTTCGCCGCTAGCGGCCAAAAATCGTGCAAATTTCGCCGCTAGCGGCCAAAAATCGTGCGAATTTCGCCGCTAGCGGCCAAAAATCGCGCGATTTTCGCCGCTAGCGGCCAGAAACTATGCGATTTTTGCAGCTGGCGGGCAAAAATAACACGATTTTCGCTGCTACCGGCCAAAAACCACGCAATTTTTGCATCTAGCGGCCAAAAACCATGCGATTTTTGCAGCTGGCGGGCAAAAATCGCGATTTTTGCCGCTACCGGCCGAAAATAGCGCGATTTTCGCCGATAGCGGCCAAAAACCGTGCGATTTTCGCCGGTAGCGGCCAAAATTCGGGCGATTTTTGCCGCTAACGGCCGAAAATCACGCTATTTTCGACGCTAGCGGCCAGAAACCATGCGATTTTTGCAGCTGGCGGGTAAAAATCGCGCGAATTTCGCCGTTACCTGCCAAAAATCGACCGAATTTTGCCGCTAGCGGCCAAAAAAGGGGCTATTTTCGCCGCAAGCGGCCAAAAACCATGTGATTTTTTCAGCTGGCGGGCAAAAATTGCGATTTTCGCCGCTAGCGGCCAAAAATAGCGCGATTTTCGCCGCTAGCGGCCAAAAACCGTGCGATTTTCGCCGCTAGCGGCCAAAAACCATGCGATTTTTGCAGCTGGCGGGCAGAAATCGCGCGAATTTTGCCGCTACCTGCCAAAAATCGACCGATTTTCGCCGCTAGCGGCCAGAAACTAGGCGATTTTTGCAGCTGGCGGGCAAAAATAGCGCTATTTTCGCCGCTACCGGCCAAAAACCGCGTGATTTTCGCCGCTAGCGGCCAAAAACTATGCGATTTTCGCAGCTGGCGGGCAAAAATCGCGATTTTCGCCGCTACCGGCCAAAAATAGCGCGATATTCGCCACTAGCGGCCAAAAACCGTGCGATTTTCGCTGCTGGCGGCCAAAAACTATGCGATTTTCGCAGCTGGCGGGCAAAAATCGCGATTTTCGCCGCTACCGGTCAAAAATAGCGCGATTTTCGCCGCTACTGGCCAAAAACAGCGCAATTTTCGCCGCTAGCAGCCAAAAACCATGCGATTTTCGCAGATGGCGGGCAAAAATCGCGATTTTCGCCGCTAGCGGCCAAAAACCGTGCGATTTTCGCCTCTAGCGGCCAAAAATCGGGCGATTTTTGCCGCTAACGGCCGAAAACCTCGCTATTTTCGACGCTAGCGGCCAAAAACAATGCGATTTTTGCAGCTGGCGGGCAGAAATCGCGCGAATTTCGCCGCTACCTGCCAAAAATCGACCGATTTTGGCTGCTAGCGGCCAAAAAATGGGCTATTTTCGCCGCTAGCGGCCAAAAATCGTGCAAATTTCGCCGCTAGCCGCCAAAAATCGCGCGAATTTTGCCGCTAGCGGCCAAAAATCGCGCGATTTTTGCCGCTAGCGGCCAGAAACTATGCGATTTTTGCAGCTGGCGGCCAAAAATCGTGCGAATTTTGCCGCTAGCGGCCAAAAATCGCGCGATTTTTGCCGCTAGCGGCCAGAAACTATGCGATTTTTGCAGCTGGCGGGCAAAAATAGCGCCATTTTCGCCGCTACCGGCCAAAAACTGCGCAATTTTCGCCTCTAGCGGCCAAAAACCATGCGATTTTCGCAGCTGGCAGGCAAAAATCGCGATTTTCGCCGCTTCCGGCCAAAAACCGTGCGATTTTCGCCGCTAGCAGCCAAAAATCGGGCGATTTTTGCTGCTAACGGCCGAAAACCGCGCTATTTTCGACGCTAGCGGCCAGAAACCATGCGATTTTTGCAGCTGGCGGGTAAAAATCACGCGAATTTCGCCGTTACCTGCCAAAAATCGACCGAATTTTGCCGCTAGCGGCCAAAAAAGGGGCTATTTTCGCCGCAAGCGGCCAAAAACCATGCGATTTTTTCAGCTGGCGGGCAAAAATTGCGATTTTCGCCGCTAGCGGCCAAAAATAGCGCGATTTTCGCCGCTAGCGGCCAAAAACCGTGCGATTTTCGCCGCTAGCGGCCAAAAACCATGCGATTTGTGCAGCTGGCGGGCAGAAATCGCGCGAATTTTGCCGCTACCTGCCAAAAATCGACCGATTTTCGCCGCTAGCGGCCAGAAACTAGGCGATTTTTGCAGCTGGCGGGCAGAAATAGCGCTATTTTCGCCGCTACCGGCCAAAAACCGCGTGAGTTTCGCCGCTAGCGGCCAAAAACTAAGCGATTTTCGCAGCTGGCGGGCAAAAATCGCGATTTTCGCCGCTACCGGCCAAAAATAGCGCGATTTTCGCCACTAGCGGCCAAAAACCGTGCGATTTTCGCTGCTAACGGCCGAATACTGCCCTATTTTGCGCAAAAACCATGCGATTTTCGCAGCTGGCGGGCAAAAATCGCGATTTTCGCCGCTAACGGCCAAAAATAGCGCGATTTTTGCCGCTACCGGTCAAAAACCGCGCGATTTTCGCTGCTAACGGCCAAAAACTATGCGATTTTCGCAGCTGGCGGGCAAAAATCGCGATTTTCGCCGCTACCGGTCAAAAATAGCGCGATTTTCGCCGCTACTGGCCAAAAACAGCGCAATTTTCGCCGCTAGCAGCCAAAAACCATGCGATTTTTGCAGCTGGCGGGCAAAAATCGCGATTTTCGCCGCTAGCGGCCAAAAACCGTGCGATTTTCGCCTCTAGCGGCCAAAATTCGGGCGATTTTTGCCGCTAACGGCCGAAAACCGCGCTATTTTCGACGCTAGCGGCCAAAAACAATGCGATTTTTGCAGCTGGCGGGCAGAAATCGCGCGAATTTCGCCGCTACCTGCCAAAAATCGACTGATTTTCGCCGCTAGCGGCCAAAAAAGGGGCTATTTTCGCCGCTAGCGGCCAAAAATCGTGCAAATTTCGCCGCTGGCGGCTAAAAATCGTGCGAATTCCGCCGCTAGCGGCCAAAAATCGCGCGATTTTCGCCGCTAGTGGCCAGAAACTATGCGATTTTTGCAGCTGGCGGGCAAAAATAGCGCGATTTTCGCCGCTACCGGCCAAAAACCGCGTGATTTTCGCCGCTAGCGGCAAAAAACTATGCGATTTTCGCGGCTGGCGGGCAAAAATCGCGATTTTCGCCGCTACCGGCCAAAAATAGCGCGATTTTCGCCACTAGCGGCCAAAAACCGTGCGATTTTTGCTGCTAACGGCCGAATACCGCGCTATTTTGCGCAAAAACCATGCGATTTTCGCAGCTGGCGGGCAAAAATCGCGATTTTCGCCGCTACCGGCCAAAAATAGCGCGATTTTTGCCGCTACCGGCCAAAAACCGCGCGATTTTTGCCGCTAGCGGCCAAAAACTATGCGATTTTCGCAGCTGGCGGGCACAAATCGCGATTTTCGCCGCTACCGGTCAAAAATAGCGCGATTTTCGCCGCTACTGGCCAAAAACAGCGCAATTTTCGCCGCTAGCGGCCAGAAACTATGCGATTTTCGCAGCTGGCGGGCAAAAATCGCGATTTTCGCCGCTACCGGCCAAAAATAGCGCGATTTTCGCCGCTAGCGGCCAAAAACCGTGCGATTTTCGCCGCTAGCGGCCAAAAACCATGCGACTTTTGCAGCTGGCGGGCAGAAATCGCGCGAATTTCGCCGCTACCTGCCAAAAATCGACCGATTTTCGCCGCTAGCGGCCAGAAACTATGCGATTTTTGCAGCTGGCGGGCAAAAATAGCGCGATTTTCGCCGCTACTGGCCAAAAACCGCGCGATTTTCGCCGTTAGCGGCCAAAAACCATGCGATTTTCGCAGCTGGCGGGCAAAAATCGTGATTTTCGTCGCTACCGGCCAAAAATAGCGCGATTTTCGCCGCTAGCGGCCAAAAACCGTGCGATTTTCGCCTCTAGCGGCCAAAAATCGGGCGATTTTTGCCGCTAACGACCGAAAACCGCGCTATTTTCGACGCTAGCGGCCGAAAACAATGCGATTTTTGCAGCTGGCGGGCAGAAATCGCGCGAATTTCGCCGCTACCTTCCAAAAATCGACCGATTTTCGCCGCTAGCGGCCAAAAAAGGGGCTATTTTCGCCGCTAGCGGCCAAAAATCGTGCAAATTTCGCCGCTGACGGCCAAAAATCGTGCGAATTTTGCCGCTAGCGGCCAAAAATCGCGCGATTTTTGCCGCTAGCGGCCAGAAACTATGCGATTTTTGCAGCTGGCGGGCAAAAATAGCACGATTTTCGCCGCTACCGGCCAAAAACTGCGCAATTTTCGCCTCTAGCGGCCAAAAACCATGCGATTTTCGCAGCTGGCAGGCAAAAATCGCGATTTTCGCAGCTGGCAGGCAAAAATCGCGATTTTCGCCGCTACCGGCCAAAAACCGTGCGATTTTCGCCGCTAGCAGCCAAAAATCGGGCGATTTTTGCTGCTAACGGCCGAAAACCGCGCTATTTTCGACGCTAGCGGCCAGAAACCATGCGATTTTTGCAGCTGGCGGGTAAAAATCGCGCGAATTTCGCCGTTACCTGCCAAAAATCGACCGAATTTTGCCGCTAGCGGCCAAAAAAGGGGCTATTTTCGCCGCAAGCGGCCAAAAACCATGCGATTTTTTCAGCTGGCGGGCAAAAATTGCGATTTTCGCCGCTAGCGGCCAAAAATAGCGCGATTTTCGCCGCTAGCGGCCAAAAACCGTGCGATTTTCGCCGCTAGCGGCCAAAAACCATGCGATTTATAATATGCTAATAATATTATAATAGGAGTAATATATAGGCCACCAAATTTAGACAGAATGGAAGCAAAGCATCTATGGGATGAAATATCTAGAGCATCTAGATCTAACAGTATTTATGTCATGGGTGACTTTAATTTTAGCGGAATAAACTGGTTGAACAAAACAGGGAATAGTGAAGCAGAAGATTTTCTAGAATTAATTGACGATTGCTTTCTTACGCAACACATTAAGGAACCAACACGGGAAAATAATATTTTAGATTTAGTGTTAACTAACAGGGAAACGCAAATTAATGACATCGAAATAGGGAGTGAGCTAGGGAGCAGTGATCACAAAGAAATCAGATTTAGCATAGAATGGAATAGACCAGTAGGAGAAAATTCTGTTAAAGTGCCAGATTTTCGAAAAGCTGATTTTAATAGCCTAAGAAATTTTTTGGGTCAAATTGATTGGAAAGGCTTGGGTATGGGGTGTGGGCCGGTCTTGGAGCGAGACATGAACCCAGCGATAGGTGACTTAAATGGGGATTTCGATGTGGATTCAATATATAACTTATTTAAGAATATTCTAAACAAAGCACAGGAACGTAGTATACCATACAAATTGAATAGATCGTATACTAATGACCCAAAGTGGATAACAAAGAATTTGAAGAACCTTATAGGTAAAAAGAGAGCTTGGTACAAAAGGATTAAAAATGGGGAGGTCACTTTAGAACAGGAATTCGTACAACTGGTTAGAAATGTTAAAAAAGAGATAAGGAAAGCAAAAAGAAACTATGAAGTTCGCATAGCAGGGCAAGCAAAGACAAATCCTAAAGGGTTTTTTCAGTTATATCGTACTAAGACTAGGGAAAGGATAGGTCCATTAAAAACTGAGACAGGTCAAATAACAGATAGTGATGAAGAGATGAGTAGTATTTTTAATAAATATTTTGTATCTGTATTTACTAAAGAGGAACTTAACAATATGCCTTCAGCCGAACAAGTCTATGTGGGTGGGGACGAGGACAGGTTGACGAGTTTAGCAGTTACCAGGGAGGATGTTCTTAAACAAATAGTAAAACTCAAACCAAACAAATCCCCAGGGCCGGATGAAGTGTTTGCTAGGGTGCTTAAAGAATGCAAAGAGGAGCTTTGTGACCCACTGTCAACCATATTTAATAAATCAATAGAGTCAGGCAGAGTGCCAGAGTTTTGGAAAGTTGCTAATGTGATACCAGTTTTTAAGAAAGGAGATAGATCACTTGCGTCTAACTATCGACCAATTAGCCTAACGTCTATTGTGGGAAAGTTACTCGAATCTATAATAGCAAATAAAATTCGTCTTCATCTTGAAAAACATAAATTAATAATTGAGTCGCAACATGGTTTTATAAATGGCCGTTCATGTTTAACAAATTTGTTATCTTTTTATTCTAGCATTGTTGAGGCAGTTGATAGTGGTAAGGATTGCGATGTTGTATACCTTGACTTTAGCAAAGCTTTTGATACAGTGCCACATGAAAGACTGATTAAAAAAATAGAGTCTCATGGTATTGGGGGTGCTATATTAAGCTGGATTAGGGCATGGCTATACCAAAGGAAACAGAGAGTTAGTATAAATGGAATCAAGTCAGAGTGGGAAAATGTTGTAAGTGGAGTGCCTCAAGGCTCTGTCCTGGGACCTCTGTTGTTTATAATATATATAAATGATTTAGATTCAGGTTTGAGTAGCAACATTTGCAAATTTGCCGATGATACGAAAATCGGTAGGGAAATTAATTCGGAGGAGGACTCACTATCACTTCAAGTTGATCTAGATAGGGTTTTGAAATGGTCAAAGGATTGGCAGATGCAGTTTAATGCTGATAAATGTAAAGTTCTGAGGTTAGGTAATGATGATAGAGTTACAAGATACGAGCTAGATGGTGTTGTGATTGCGAAGTCGGATTGCGAAAGGGATCTGGGAGTTATGATTAGTAAGAATTTAAAACAAAAGGATCAATGCATAAATGTTCGTAATAAGGCAAATCGGACACTTGGATTTATTAATCGCAGCGTTAGTAACAAGACACCTGGTGTGGTTCTCAAGCTATATCTTGCTCTAGTTAGGCCCCATTTAGATTATGCAGTTCAGTTTTGGTCGCCATATTATAGAATGGATATAAATTCACTTGAACGTGTCCAGCGTAGGATGACTAAGTTAATTCCCCAAATTAGAAATCTTTCATATGAAGAAAGATTAACAAAGCTTAAGTTGCATTCACTGGAAAGGCGAAGAGTTAGGGGTGACATGATAGAGGTTTACAAGTGGATGAATGGACATAACCGGGGGATATTAATAGGGTATTAAAAGTATCAACACAGGACAGAACACGAAACAATGTATATAAATTGGATAAGTTTAGATTTAGGAAAGACTTGGGTAAATACTGGTTCAGTAACAGGGTTGTTGATTTGTGGAACCAATTGCCGCGTAACATTGTGGAGGTGGGGTCCCTCGATTGTTTCAAGCACGGGTTGGACAAGTATATGAGTGGGATTGGGTGGTTATAGAATAGGAGCTGCCTCGTATGGGCCAATAGGCCTTCTGCAGTTACCTTTGTTCTTATGTTCTTATGTTCTTATTTGTGCAGCTGGCGGGCAGAAATCGCGCGAATTTTGCCGCTACCTGCCAAAAATCGACCGATTTTCGCCGCTAGCGGCCAGAAACTAGACGATTTTTGCAGCTGGCGGGCAAAAATAGCGCTATTTTCGCCGCTACCGGCCAAAAACCGCGTGAGTTTCGCCGCTAGCGGCCAAAAACTATGCGATTTTCGCAGCTGGCGGGCAAAAATCGCGATTTTCGCCGCTACCGGCCAAAAATAGCGCGATTTTTGCCGCTACCGGTCAAAAACCGCGCGATTTTCGCCGCTAGCGGCCAAAAACTATGCGATTTTCGCAGCTGGCGGGCAAAAATCGCGATTTTCGCCGCTACCGGTCAAAAATAGCGCGATTTTCGCCGCTACTGGCCAAAAACAGCGCAATTTTCGCCGCTAGCAGCCAAAAACCATGCGATTTTCGACGCTGGCGGGCAAAAATCGCGATTTTCGCCGCTAGCGGCCAAAAACCGTGCGATTTTCGCCTCCAGCGGCCAAAAATCGGGCGATTTTTGCCGCTAACGGCCGAAAACCGCGCTATTTTCGACGCTAGCGGCCAAAAACAATGCGATTTTTGCAGCTGGCGGGCAGAAATCGCGCGAATTTCGCCGCTACCTGCCAAAAATCGACTGATTTTCGCCGCTAGCGGCCAAAAAAGGGGCTATTTTCGCCGCTGGCGGCCAAAAATCGTGCAAATTTCGCCGCTGGCGGCTAAAAATCGTGCGAATTCCGCCGCTAGCGGCCAAAAATCGCGCGATTTTCGCCGCTAGCGGCCAGAAACTATGCGATTTTTGCAGCTGGCGGGCAAAAATAGCGCGATTTTCGCCGCTACCGGCCAAAAACCGCGTGATTTTCGCCGCTAGCGGCCAAAAACTATGCGATTTTCGCAGCTGGCGGGCAAAAATCGCGATTTTCGCCGCTACCGGCCAAAAATAGCGCGATTTTCGCCACTAGCGGCCAAAAACCGTGCGATTTTTGCTGCTAACGGCCGAATACCGCGCTATTTTGCGCAAAAACCATGCGATTTTCGCAGCTGGCGGGCAAAAATCGCGATTTTCGCCGCTACCGGCCAAAAATAGCGCGATTTTTGCCGCTACCGGCCAAAAACCGCGCGATTTTTGCCGCTAGCGGCCAAAAACTATGCGATTTTCGCAGCTGGCGGGCACAAATCGCGATTTTCGCCGCTACCGGTCAAAAATAGCGCGATTTTCGCCGCTACTGGCCAAAAACAGCGCAATTTTCGCCGCTAGCGGCCAAAAACCATGCGATTTTCGCAGCTGGCAGGCAAAAATCGCGATTTTCGCCGCTAGCGGCCAAAAACCGTGCGATTTTCGCCTCTAGCGGGCAAAAATCGGGCGATTTTTGCCGCTAACGGCCGAAAACCGCGCTATTTTCGACGCTAGCGGCCAAAAACAATGCGATTTTTGCAGCTGGCGGGCAGAAATCGCGCGAATTTCGCCGCTACCTGCCAAAAATCGACCGATTTTCGCCGCTAGCGGCCAATAAAGGGGCTATTTTCGCCGCTAGCGGCCAAAAATCGTGCAAATTTCGCCGCTAGCCGCCAAAAATCGTGCGAATTCCGCCGCTAGCGGCCAAAAATCGCGCGATTTTCGCCGCTAGCGGCCAGAAACTATGCGATTTTTGCAGCTGGCGGGCAAAAATTGCGCGATTTTTGCCGCTACCGGCCAAAAACCGCGCAATTTTCGCCTCTAGCGGCCAGAAACCATGCGATTTTTGCAGCTGGCGGGCAAAAATCGCGCGAATTTCGCCGCTACCTGCCAAAAATCGACCGATTTTTGCCGCTAGCGGCGAAAAAAGGGGCTATTTTCGCCGCTAGCGGCCAAAAATCGGGCGATTTTTGCCGCTAACGGCCGAAAACCGCGCTATTTTCGACGCCTGCGGCCAAAAACCATGCGATTTTTGCAGCTGGCGGGCGCGAATTTCGCCGCTACTTGCCAAAAATCGACCGATTTTCGCCGCTAGCGGCCAAAAAAGGGGCTATTTTCGCCCCTAGCGGCCAAAAACGGGGCGATTTTTGCCGCTAGCGGCCAAAAATCGTGTAAATTTCGCCGCTAGCGGCCAAAAATCGTGCGAATTTCGCCGCTAGCGGCCAAAAATCGCGCGATTTTCGCCGCTAGCGGCCAGAAACTATGCGATTTTTGCAGCTGGCGGGCAAAAATAACACGATTTTCGCTGCTACCGCCCAAAAACCTCGCAATTTTCGCATCTAGCGGCCAAAAACCATGCGATTTTTGCAGCTGGCGGGCAAAAATCGCGATTTTCGACGCTACCGGCCGAAAATAGCGCGATTTTCGCCGCTAGCGGCCAAAAACCGTGCGATTTTCGCCGCTAGCGGCCAAAAACCATGCGATTTTTGCAGCTGGCGGGCAGAAATCGCGCGAATTTCGCCGCTACCTGCCAAAAATCGACCGATTTTCGCCGCTAGCGGCCAGAAACTATGCGATTTTTGCAGCTGGCGGGCAAAAATAGCGCGATTCTCGCCGCTACTGGCCAAAAACCGCGCGATTTTCGCCGTTAGCGGCCAAAAACCATGCGATTTTCGCAGCTGGAGGGCAAAAATCGTGATTTTCGTCGCTACCGGCCAAAAATAGCGCGATTTTCGCCGCTAGCGGCCAAAAACCGTGCGATTTTCGCCTCTAGCGGCCAAAAATCGGGCGATTTTTGCCGCTAACGACCGAAAACCGCGCTATTTTCGACGCTAGCGGCCAAAAACAATGCGATTTTTGCAGCTGGCGGGCAGAAATCGCGCGAATTTCGCCGCTACCTTCCAAAAATCGACCGATTTTCGCCGCTAGCGGCCAAAAAAGGGGCTATTTTCGCCGCTAGCGGCCAAAAATCGTGAATATTTCGCCGCTGGCGGCCAAAAATCGTGCGAATTTTGCCGCTAGCGGCCAAAAATCGCGCGATTTTCGCCGCTAGCGGCCAGAAACTATGCGATTTTTGCAGCTGGCGGGCAAAAATAGCGCGATTTTCGCCGCTAGCGGCCAGAAACTATGCGATTTTCGCAGCTGGCAGGCAAAAATCGCGATTTTCGCCGCTACCGGCCAAAAACCGTGCGATTTTCGCCGCTAGCAGCCAAAAATCGGGCGATTTTTGCTGCTAACGGCCGAAAACCGCGCTATTTTCGACGCTAGCGGCCAGAAACCATGCGATTTTTGCAGCTGGCGGGTAAAAATCGCGCGAATTTCGCCGTTACCTGCCAAAAATCGACCGAATTTTGCCGCTAGCGGCCAAAAAAGGGGCTATTTTCGCCGCAAGCGGCCAAAAACCATGCGATTTTGGCAGCTGGCGGGCAAAAATTGCGATTTTCGCCGCTACCGGCCAAAAATATCGCGATTTTCGCCGCTAGCGGCCAAAAACCGTGCGATTTTCGCCGCTAGCGGCCAAAAACCATGCGATTTTTGCAGCTGGCGGGCAGAAATCGCGCGAATTTTGCCGCTACCTACCAAAAATCGACCGATTTTCGCGGCTTGCGGCCAGAAACTAGGCGATTTTTGCAGCTGGCGGGCAAAAATAGCGCTATTTTCGCCGCTACCGGCCAAAAACCGCGTGATTTTCGCCGCTAGCGGCCAAAAACTATGCGATTTTCGCAGCTGGCGGGCAAAAATCGCGATTTTCGCCGCTACCGGCCAAAAATAGCGCGATTTTCGCCACTAGCGGCCAAAAACCGTGCGATTTTCGCTGCTAACGGCCGAATTCCGCGCTATTTTGCGCAAAAACCATGCGATTTTCGCAGCTGGCAGGCAAAAATCGCGATTTTCGCCGCTACCGGCCAAAAATAGCGCGATTTTTGCCGCTACCGGCCAAAAACCGCGCGATTTTCGCCGCTAGCGGCCAAAAACTATGCGATTTTCGCAGCTGGCGGGCAAAAATCGCGATTTTCGCCGCTACCGGTCAAAAATAGCGCGATTTTCGCCGCTACTGGCCAAAAACAGCGCAATTTTCGCCGCTAGCGGCCAAAAACCATGCGATTTTCGCAGCTGGCGGGCAAAAATCGCGATTTTCGACGCTAGCGGCCAAAAACCGTGCGATTTTCGCCTCTAGCGGCCAAAAATCGGGCGATTTTTGCAGCTAACGGCCGAAAACCGCGCTATTTTCGACGCTAGCGGCCAAAAACAATGCGATTTTTGCAGCTGGCGGGCAGAAATCGCACGAATTTCGCCGCTACCTGCCAAAAATCGACTGATTTTCGCCGCTAGCGGCCAAAAAAGGGGCTATTTTCGCCGCTAGCGGCCAAAAATCGTGCAAATTTCGCCGCTGGCGGCCAAAAATCGTGCGAATTCCGCCGCTAGCGGCCAAAAATCGCGCGATTTTCGCCGCTAGCGGCCAGAAACTATGCGATTTTTGCAGCTGGCGGGCAAAAATAGCGCGATTTTCGCCGCTACCGGCCAAAAACTGCGCAATTTTCGCCTCTAGCGGCCAAAAACCATGCGATTTTCGCAGCTGGCAGGCAAAAATCGCGATTTTCGCCGCTACCGGCCAAAAACCGTGCGATTTTCGCCGCTAGCAGCCAAAAATCGGGCGATTTTTGCAGCTAACGGCCGAAAACCGCGCTATTTTCGACGCTAGCGGCCAGAAACCATACGATTTTTGCAGCTGCCGGGCAAAAATCGCTCGAATTTCGCCGTTACCTGCCAAAAATCGACCGAATTTTGCCGCTAGCGGCCAAAAAAGGGGCTATTTTCGCCGCAAGCGGCCAAAAACCATGCGATTTTGGCAGCTGGCGGGCAAAAATTGCGATTTTCGCCGCTAGCGGCCAAAAATAGCGCGATTTTCGCCGCTAGCGGCCAAAAACCCTGCGATTTTCGCCGCTAGCGGCCAAAAACCATGCGATTTTTGCAGCTGGCGGGCAAAAATAGCGCTATTTCCGCCGCTACCGGCCAAAAACCGCGTGAGTTTCGCCGCTAGCGGCCAAAAACTATGCGATTTTCGCAGCTGGCGGGCAAAAATCGCGATTTTCGCCGCTACCGGTCAAAAATAGCGCGATTTTCGCCGCTACCGGCCAAAAATAGCGCGATTTTTGCCGCTACCGGTCAAAAACCGCGCGATTTTCGCCGCTAGCGGCCAAAAACTATGCGATTTTCGCAGCTGGCGGGCAAAAATCGCGATTTTCGCCGCTACCGGTCAAAAATAGCGCGATTTTCGCCGCTACTGGCCAAAAACAGCGCAATTTTCGCCGCTAGCAGCCAAAAACCATGCGATTTTCGCAGCTGGCGGGCAAAAATCGCGATTTTCGCCGCTAGCGGCCAAAAACCGTGCGATTTTCGCATCTAGCGGCCAAAAATCGGGCGATTTTTGCTGCTAACGGCCGAAAACCGCGCTATTTTCGACGCTAGCGGCCAAAAACAATGCGATTTTTGCAGCTGGCGGGCAGAAATCGCGCGAATTTCGCCACTACCTGCCAAAAATCGACTGATTTTCGCCGCTAGCGGCCAAAAAAGGGGCTATTTTCGCCGCTAGCGGCCAAAAATCGAGCAAATTTCGCCGCTGGCGGCTAAAAATCGTGCGAATTCCGCCGCTAGCGCCCAAAAATCGCGCGATTTTCGCCGCTAGCGGCCAGAAACTATGCGATTTTTGCAGCTGGCGGGCAAAAATAGCGCGATTTTCGCCGCTACCGGCCAAAAACCGCGTGATTTTCGCCGCTAGCGGCCAAAAACTATGCGATTTTCGCAGCTGGCGGGCAAAAATCGCGATTTTCGCCGCTACCGGCCAAAAATACCGCGATTTTCGCCACTAGCGGCCAAAAACCGTGCGATTTTTGCTGCTAACGGCCGAATACCGCGCTATTTTGCGCAAAAACTATGCGATTTTCGCAGCTGGCGGGCAAAAATCGCGATTTTTGCCGCTACCGGTCAAAAATAGCGCGATTTTCGCCGCTACTGGCCAAAAACAGCGCAATTTTCGCCGCTAGCGGCCAAAAACCATGCGATTTTCGCAGCTGGCGGGCAAAAATCGCGATTTTCGACGCTAGCGGCCAAAAACCGTGCGATTTTCGCCTCTAGCGGCCAAAAATCGGGCGATTTTTGCCGCTAACGGCCGAAAACCGCGCTATTTTCGACGCTAGCGGCCAAAAACAATGCGATTTTTGCAGCTGGGAAAAAAAAAGGGGCTATTTTCGCCGCTAGCGGCCAAAAATCGTGCAAATTTCGCCGCTGGCGGCCAAAAATCGTGCGAATTCCGCCGCTAGCGGCCAAAAATCGCGCGATTTTCGCCGCTAGCGGCCAGAAACTATGCGATTTTTGCAGCTGGCGGGCAAAAATAGCGCGATTTTCGCCGCTACCGGCCAAAAACTGCGCAATTTGCCGCTAACGGCCGAAAACCGCGCTATTTTCGACGCCTGCGGCCAAAAACCATGCGATTTTTGCAGCTGGCGGGCAGAAATCGCGCGAATTTCGCCGCAACCTGCCAAAAATCGACCGATTTTCGCCGCTAGCGGCCAGAAACTATGCGATTTTTGCAGCTGGCGGGCAAAAATAGCGCGATTTTCGCCGCTACTGGCCAAAAACCGCGCGATTTTCGCCGTTAGCGGCCAAAAACCATGCGATTTTCGCAGCTGGCGGGCAAAAATCGTGATTTTCGTCGCTACCGGCCAAAAATAGCGCGATTTTCGCCGCTAGCGGCCAAAAACCGTGCGATTTTCGCCTCTAGCGGCCAAAAATCGGGCGATTTTTGCCGCTAACGACCGAAAACCGCGCGATTTTCGCCGCTAGCAGCCAAAAATCGGGCGATTTTTGCTGCTAACGGCCGAAAACCGCGCTATTTTCGACGCTAGCGGCCAGAAACCATGCGATTTTTGCAGCTGGCGGGTAAAAATCGCGCGAATTTCGCCGTTACCTGCCAAAAATCGACCGAATTTTGCCGCTAGCGGCCAAAAAAGGGGCTATTTTCGCCGCAAGCGGCCAAAAACCATGCGATTTTGGCAGCTGGCGGGCAAAAATTGCGATTTTCGCCGCTAGCGGCCAAAAATAGCGCGATTTTCGGCGCTAGCGGCCAAAAACCGTGCGATTTTCGCCGCTAGCGGCCAAAAACCATGCGATTTTTGCAGCTGGCGGGCAGAAGTCGCGCGAATTTTGCCGCTACCTGCCAAAAATCGACCGATTTTCGCCGCTTGCGGCCAGAAACTAGGCGATTTTTGCAGCTGGCGGGCAAAAATAGCGCTATTTTCGCCGCTACCGGCCAAAAACCGCGTGATTTTCGCCGCTAGCGGCCGAAAACTATGCGATTTTCGCAGCTGGCGGGCAAAAATCGCGATTTTCGCCGCTACCGGCCAAAAATAGCGCGATTTTCGCCACTAGCGGCCAAAAACCGTGCGATTTTCGCTGCTAACGGCCGAATTCCGCGCTATTTTGCGCAAAAACCATGCGATTTTCGCAGCTGGCGGGCAAAAATCGCGATTTTCGCCGCTACCGGCCAAAAATAGCGTGATTTTTGCCGCTACCGGCCAAAAACCGCGCGATTTTCGCCGCTAGCGGCCAAAAACTATGCGATTTTCGCAGCTGGCGGGCAAAAATCGCGATTTTTGCCGCTACCGGTCAAAAATAGCGCGATTTTCGCCGCTACTGGCCAAAAACAGCGCAATTTTCGCCGCTAGCGGCCAAAAACCATGCGATTTTCGCAGCTGGCGGGCAAAAATCGCGATTTTCGACGCTAGCGGCCAAAAACCGTGCGATTTTCGCCTCTAGCGGCCAAAAATCGGGCGATTTTTGCCGCTAACGGCCGAAAACCGCGCTATTTTCGACGCTAGCGGCCAAAAACAATGCGATTTTTGCAGCTGGCGGGCAGAAATCGCGCGAATTTCGCCGCTACCTGCCAAAAATCGACTGATTTTCGCCGCTAGCGGCCAAAAAAGGGGCTATTTTCGCCGCTAGCGGCCAAAAATCGTGCAAATTTCGCCGCTGGCGGCCAAAAATCGTGCGAATTCCGCCGCTAGCGGCCAAAAATCGCGCGATTTTCGTTGCTAGCGGCCAGAAACTATGCGATTTTTGCAGCTGGCGGGCAAAAATAGCGCGATTTTCGCCGCTACCGGCCAAAAACTGCGCAATTTTCGCCTCTAGCGGCCAAAAACCATGCGATTTTCGCAGCTGGCAGGCAAAAATCGCGATTTTCGCCGCTACCGGCCAAAAACCGTGCGATTTTCGCCGCTAGCAGCCAAAAATCGGGCGATTTTTGCTGCTAACGGCCGAAAACCGCGCTATTTTCGACGCTAGCGGCCAGAAACCATGCGATTTTTGCAGCTGGCGGGTAAAAATCGCGCGAATTTCGCCGTTACCTGCCAAAAATCGACCGAATTTTGCCGCTAGCGGCCAAAAAAGGGGCTATTTTCGCCGCAAGCGGCCAAAAACCATGCGATTTTGGCAGCTGGCGGGCAAAAATTGCGATTTTCGCCGCTAGCGGCCAAAAATAGCGCGATTTTCGCCGCTAGCGGCCAAAAACCGTGCGATTTTCGCCGCTAGCGGCCAAAAACCATGCGATTTTTGCAGCTGGCGGGCAGAAATCGCGCGAATTTTGCCGCTACCTGCCAAAAATCGGCCGATTTTCGCCGCTTGCGGCCAGAAACTAGGCGATTTTTGGAGCTGGCGGGCAGAAATAGCGCTATATTCGCCGCTACCGGCCAAAAACCGCGTGATTTTCGCCGCTAGCGGCCAAAAACTATGCGATTTTCGCAGCTGGCGGGCAAAAATCGCGATTTTCGCCGCTACTGGCCAAAAACAGCGCAATTTTCGCCGCTAGCGGCCAAAAACCATGCGATTTTCGCAGCTGGCGGGCAAAAATCGCGATTTTCGACGCTAGCGGCCAAAAACCGTGCGATTTTCGCCTCTAGCGGCCAAAAATCGGGCGATTTTTGCCGCTAACGGCCGAAAACCGCGCTATTTTCGACGCTAGCGGCCAAAAACAATGCGATTTTTGCAGCTGGCGGGCAGAAATCGCGCGAATTTCGCCGCTACCTGCCAAAAATCGACTGATTTTCGCCGCTAGCGGCCAAAAAAGGGGCTATTTTCGCCGCTTGCGGCCAAAAATCGTGCAAATTTCGCCGCTGGCGACCAAAAATCGTGCGAATTCCGCCGCTAGCGGCCAAAAATCGCGCGATTTTCGCCGCTACCGGCCAAAAATAGCGCGATTTTCGCCACTAGCGGCCAAGGTTAGGTTAGGTTAGGTTAGGTTAGGTTAGGTTAGGTTAGGTTAGGTTAGGTGAGGTTAGGTGAGGTTAGGTTAGGTTAGGTTAGGTTAGGTTAGGTTAGGTTAGGTTAGGTTAGGTAGGTTAGGTTAGGTTAGGTTAGGTTAGGTTAGGTTAGGTTAGGTTAGTTAGGTTAGGTTAGGTTAGGTTAGGTTAGGTTAGTTAGGTTAGGTTAGGTTAGGTTAGGTTAGGTTAGGTTAGGTTAGGATAGGTTAGGTTAGGTTAGGTCAGGTCAGGTCAGGTCAGGTCAGGTCAGGTCAGGTCAGGTCAGGTCAGGTTAGGTTAGGTTAGGTTAGTTAGGTTAGGTTAGGTTAGGTTAGGTTAGGTTAGGTTAGGTTAGGATAGGTTAGGTTAGGTTAGGTTAGGTCAGGTCAGGTCAGGTCAGGTCAGGTCAGGTCAGGTCAGGTCAGGTCAGGTCAGGTCAGGTCAGGTTAGGTGAGGTTAGGTGAGGTTAGGTTAGGTTAGGTTAGGTTAGGTTAGGTGAGGTGAGGTGAGGTGAGGTTAGGTTAGGTTAGGTTAGGTTAGGTAGGTTAGGTTAGGTTAGGTTAGGTTAGGTTAGGTTAGGTTAGTTAGGTTAGGTTAGGTTAGGTTAGGTTA